>PVJA010044662.1:0-16015 GCA_004027025.1 Myocastor coypus | reverse complement strand
CCCGGTGGGATGGCTCAGTGGTCTAAAGCCCCTGCTTGGGAAAGCTTGGGCGGCTTCAGAGACCTCGGTTCGATCCCCGGCACCACATGCTGCGCCAGCCCTGCCCTCGGGGTGGGCTGAGCCAGCCATTAAAAATAAGTGAATAAACAAACAAAGGTTCTGAAACAAGAATAAATAAATAAATAAATAAATAAATAAATAAATAAATAAAATGTCAACTTTAAAAAAAAAAAAGAATTCCTCTGAGGCATACCCAGGGGAATCCTACATACACTTTGGGAAACTGAGGTGGTGCTGTGGATGCCCTAGGGACTCGGGGCTTTCCATCAGCTAGGATTGGGCCCACAGAGCCCACTCTAGGGGCCCCATAGAGTCAAGGGACATTGCTTTTATTTCAAGTGGTCCCTAGGCAGTCATAAAGAAGCAAGGACCAATGTCAGGTAGCGTGTTCTGTGTATGGTCTTTCCTGGGTCGAGAAAGGAATCGTTAATCCCCAGATCTTTGCCTCAAATAAATTACTTCATGAGAAATTTCTGCTAGGGGAAAAAACACCAAAACCCCCAACTTTTCCCCTTACCTGTCCATCTCAAAAAAAAAAAAAAAAAAAAAAAAAAGATTCCACTAAGATGTTTCTCGGGTCAGAGGTGCTGCCAATCTGAGCTCTGAGGCCAGGCCTGCTGCCCCTGAGGGTTTGGAGTCAGGAGGACCCAGGTTCCCAGGCATGTGTCTTTTCTCCCTGTGGTGCTGTGTGGCAGATATTTGAATAATACAGTGTGCCTGCTGTCATTTAGAAACCGGTGGTAAAGTATGCTCTATTTTTACTTGTGGTGCCCAAGATGGGGGTGGCTTCCTGTCCAGTGCGGCTGTATTTGGAGAAAGTGAATGGAAAGGTAGCTCCACATTGTCATTATCACACTAAAGAGCTTTTGAGCCTGTTTGTCATTGTCACTGAGGCAGGGCCCTGTTATATAATCCAGGCTGGCTTGGAATTCTCCATGTAGCCCAGGCTAGTCTTGAACTTGCCACAACCCTGCCTCGGTCTCCTGAGTGCTGGGATCATGGGTGCATGCCACCATGCCTGGTGGGAAGAGCTTTTAATATCAGGTGGTACCTGTCTTGGTTTTGACCCTGATCACCTCTATGACCTTGGAGATCTGCTTAAACCACTTTTCTCATCTGAAAAGTGGAATGACATTGGCTGCTTCAAAAATTTTGATTCTGGGGCCCGGCAGAATGGCTCAGTGGTCTAAAGTGCCAGCTTAGGGGCCTGGCGGGATGGCTCAGTTGCCTAAAGCGCCTGCTTGGAAAAGCTTGGGCGGCTTCAGGGACCGAAGTTCGATCCCCGGCACCACATGCTGCACCAGCCCTGCCCTCAGGGCGGGCTGAGCTGGCCATAAAAATGAGTGAATAAACAAACAAATGTTCTGAAACAAGAAAAAATAAATAAATAAAATTTAAAAAAAAAAAAGTGCCTGCTTAGGAAAGCTTAGGCAGCTTCAGGGACCACGGTTCAATCCCCGGCACCACATGCTGAGCTAGTCCTGTCCTCAGGGCAGGCTGAGCCGGCCATAAAAATAAATAAACAAACAAACAAAAGTTCTGAAACAAGAAAAAAAAATTAGCCATTGCAAAGAATGGATCTTGGCAGCCCATGGGGTAGGAGGGAGTAAATTTTTTTTTTCTTTTTTTTCTTTTTTTTTTTGAGACAGGGTCTCGCTATGCAGTTGAGGCTGTCCTTGAGCTCACTTTTGTAGCCCAGGCTGGTCTCAAACTCGCACCAATCCTCCTGCCTCAGCCTCCCGAGTGCTGGGATTACAGGCGTGAGCCACCACACCCTGCTTTTTTTCTTATTTATTTATTTATTTATTTATTTATTTATTTTTGGAGGGAGTAAATTTTGAATGACAGTTATCTGGGTCCAAAGTGATTAAGATTCATATGCTGTGTTCTGTTGGTCAGCTTTCCATTGCTGTTACAAAATACCTGAGATAACCAATGAACTTCCAAACAGGAAAGGTGCTTGACCCAAAATTTGGAGGTGTCAGGCTGCAAGACCCTTGGCAGGAAGGGACTGCCGCGCCAGCTGTTTATCTCAGGTGCCTGGAAGGATTTCCACTGTCTCTGGCCCCTGGACCCGGGCCACGCCTCCAGCCACTTAAGACCACCCATTGAGCCCCGCCTGTTAAAGGAGCCGTCACCTTCCAATAGCTCCAAGTTGAAGATTAGTTCATGGTGCCTTGGGGGTACCTTCCAGGTGCCATCGCTAGCATATGGGAAGGGGTTTGCACTCACCCTCACTTGATTCGCCTGCGAATGGTTGTACAGAATTCGCCACACGAAGTATGATTTGGTTTGTCTTTTACCGGACCATTTCATACACTTAGTTGTTGAGCTTTCCCGGGCCCTTGCATGTAGGAAACCGCTCTGAGTACCAGATAGGCTGTGGTAGCAGAGATCTTGTCCAGGCTGCTTCCTTCCCGCCGGGCAGGGCCACCGGCACCTTGGCTGCATGGGAAGGCCATAACCCTCGACTTTTGGTGAGGACTCTGGGTAACCTTGTCACCTGGGAGCTGCACCCCCCCCCCCAATTGGCCCAAGTGACCTTGACCCTAGGGACCTTCCTCCATGTCCCCAGCCTGCTTCTGCCAGAGGAGATGAAATGTGTGACCCTGGTCCTCTCCTCCCAGCCCAGCTGTGACCTTGCTTTGAAGCTACAGGCTCTATTTTTAATGCTAACTTCACTTTACATTCTATTGCATGGGTACATGCATGTTTATTTTACTATAGAGAATATTTTCCCCTAACCTTTGAGTCAAGTTGATGCTCTGGGAAGATATTTATGTTTTGTTTTTGTTTTCCCTATGACTTCCGCTACTCCCGGTGCAAGGACTCCAACCTTAGTTTGAGTAAATAGAGTGGGGAGTGACTTAGCTGGGATTGTGACAAGCAGTGAGTAGTTGTATCAAAATGCTGTGTGTGTGTGTGTGTGTGTGTGGGTGTGGTGCTGGGAACCGAACCCAGGATCTTATACTAAGCTACTTCCCCAAGCCTTTTTTATTTTGAGATGGGTGGGGTGTCCCATGGAGTCTATAAATTGACCAAGGCTAGACTTAAGCCTGCAATCCTCCCGCCTCCACCTTTCAGTGTGCTGGGATTGTACGTGTGCACCACCAAGTCTGGCTGCAAGTTTTTTTTCTTTTTTTTATGCCCTTTTGTCCTGGATAGCTTGTTGTTTGAGCAACTGAGACTTCGGTTTAGGCGGAGAATTATTAAAAGGCTGTGATTCCAGTGTACACAATTTATTTTAGAGCACATCTGTATGCATTGGCTCACCAATCTTAACAAGGAACCAAAGCCCCTCTTTTGAGTGGGTAGGAAGTTTCTGCTGTCAAACAGGGCAGACCTGCAATGTACAGCCCGTCCTTTACCATTGTTTGCCCAGCCCAACTCTGCAGAAAGTTTGTTTTAGCGTCTCCCATGGGTTTCTTTTCTTTTTTTAAAATTTTTTATTTTATTTTTTTTCTTGTTTCAGAACCTTTGTTTGTTTATTCACTCATTTTTATGGCCGGCTCAGCCTATACCGAGGGCAGGGCTGGCGCAGCATGTGGTGCTGGGGATCAAACTTCGGTCCCTGAAGCCGCCCAAGCTTTCCCAAGCAGGCGCTTTAGACCACTGAGCCATCCCGCCGGGCCCCTCCCATGGGTTTCTAACACACACTGTGTGACATTCCTCCTGCCTGAGCCTCTGAGGGCATGATGGCGCACACCTAGAATCCTGGCTCTGGGAAGCTGAGGTGGGAGGATCATGAGTGTAAGGTCAGCCTGGGCACATAGCGAGGCCCTATCAAAAATCAAAAACGAAAGCCTGGCATGGCAGTGCATGCCTGTAATCCCAGCACTCGGGAGGCTGAGGCAGGAGGGTCAGTGCAAGTTCGAGACCAGCCTGGGCTACAAAAGAGTTCAAGGCCAGCCTGAACTACATAGAGAGACCCTGCCTCAAAAACACACACACACAAAAAAAAAACCGAGGGGGCCAAGAACATAGCTCAGTAGAATAAGCCTGAGAAGCGCAAGGTCATGAGTTCAATCCCCGGTACCACCAAAAAAAAAACAGGGAGGAGACTTGAGTGGCAGGATGGGCACAGTGGCCACCCACAGGGTTGATGCTAAGATCATGGGCTGTACTGCAAGGAGCTACGGTCCTGAGGGAACCCATGTGCACAGAGGAGGGTGTGTGTTTGTGTGTGTGTGTGTGTGTGTGTGTGTGTGTGTGTGTATTCAGACTGATAACAAGGTAGAAAAAGAAAAGTAGAATTTCCAGCTTCAAAAGTATTAAGCTAGGGGCCGGGGAGACAGCTCAGGGGCACAAGTACCTGCCTGTCAATTGCAAGGTTCTGAGTTCAATCCCCGGTTCCACCAAAAACAAAACAAAAAAAGTATTAAGCTATGGGCTGGAGAGACGGCTCTGTGGTACAAGCGCCTGCCTGGGACACAGTGTCCCAAGTTTGATCCCTGGTGGCGCACACCTGTAGTCTCAGCACTGGGCAGGCTCAGACAGGACAACCACTAAGTCTGAACTGGGCAGAGAGACCTTGTGTCAAAAGAATAAATACCTGAGAGGCTCAAACTGGAAAACTCAGAATTTTAGACCAGTCAGGGCAATTTAATATTTGTGCCAACAAATAAATAAAATGAGCAAAAATGAACCGTAGCATTCTGTGCATAGTAGGGTAACTTCAGAGTACAGGAAGGTATTATGTGATGCGGTGCTCTGCGTAGGGGCTGGAGATAGGACCCTGCGCTTCCAGCACTCTAAGCACCTACTGTACCATTTGCCACACCCCCGGCCCCTGTGGATTCTAAATACTCCAGAAGGAAGGATCTGGAATGTTGTTGTCACATAGAAATGATGTTTGAGGAGAGACCTAGTGACCCTGCTTGGAGCATTACTTAGTGTGCACACGATGTAACAAAACATCACATGCTCCGCCATCAACGTGTACTTTTATGGGTCAGTTTCTTAAAGCTGTAAAATGGATTTGCCAAAGCAAGGAAAAACCCGTTATCTGCCGGTCCTGGCCTGCCCAGTGGTTCTTAGCCTTTGCCAGATAGTAAATCGTTTTGCAAATGTGCTGAAAATCCTGGAGCGTTCTCCAGGAAGAGGCTCCTACTGGCACATTCTGCAAGCAACTCCAGGGCGTGTCTAGCACCCCCGAGTCTGTCCTTACTTCAATTCATGTAAGCACTGCACAGATCTGACCTCTGGTTTCTCCACCAGGAGGTTCTGACCCAAAAGCTGACCTCCAGGTCCAGAGTGGGACCATGTGCTCCAGCCCACCAACGCCCTGGCACACACTCGCCTATGGGCTTGTGCAGAGTCTGTTTGAGGCCAGATGTGGTGGCACACAGCTGTAGTCCCAGCAACTGGGAGGCTGAGGCTGAAGGATCACGGTGATTCTGAAGCCAGCCGAGGCTACATAGTGATTCCCAAGCCAGACCTGTCTCAAAAAGATCAAACTAAGGAAAGATAAAACAGAGTCTATCTACAGCTCCTTCTGGTTTTGGTCCTGACTCCCTGTTAGATGTTGCGCAGGTTGATTTTCTGCCCTTCAAATCCTTTCTCTGATCCAACCCCTCTTAAGAGGCTGCATTAAGGACCAGCTTCCTGCATTGCTTGCTGACGCTGCACTGTATATCAACTCCTAGGGGCCAGGCAGCATGAGCGCCTGCCTGGCAAGCACAAGGTCCTCACTTCGATTCCCAGTACCAGAAGAGAAAGAGAGACAGAGACAGACAGAGAGAGGTGGAGGAAGAGAGGGAGGAGGGAAAGGAAGAGGTGTGGGAGGGATGGAGAGAGAGAGACAGAGCCAGAGAGACCTAGAAACGTAGGTTTGGGGCTCCTTAGGCATGTGACCACGTGGCGTGACCACGTGCGTCTGTGAAGGCTGGGCTCAGGTCCCCGGCTGGTGTTCCCTGCAGAGCCCCAGTTGTGGCCCATCAGGGAACTGAAACTGTCCGGGTTTCTTCTCTTCTGCTTGGGACATGGCTGGGAAGATGAAATGCAGGGCTGGGGGCTGTTAACCCAGGGCCTCTGCTTGGCTTGTGTGGTGTCACTGTGGACAGCTGTGGGACGGTCACGGAGAGCCCTTCCTGAGCCAAGCAGGATGCCCAGCTCTCGAGCCCTAAGTTCTCAGGCATGAAGCATCCCCATGCCAGAACCTTTGGTCAAGGTGGCCTGAGCCCACCTGTGGTGGGTCTAGTAGACAGTGTTATAGAATGTGTTGTGGAGTTTTAAAAACTTCCACAGCTACTTGGGAGGCCGAGACGAGAGGGTCACAAGTTCAAGGCTAGCCTGGGATCTTAGTGAGACACTGTATGAAGACAAAACACAGAAGAGGTTGGAGACTAGCTCAGAGGCCACATGTCCCAGGGACGCAGCAGTATCCCACCGGCCCCACCCACCCCTAATATCTTCAGGCTGGGACCAGGACTTCCATTGGCCTGGATTTCTCTCGGGTACTAGTATTTAGCACACGAGAGGTGACCGCTACCACCTGTGTGATTCAGGAAAGTCACTTGCCATGTAAGTGACCTTTGCACACAGCTTGGTGACCATACTACTGCCAGATTCATCCTTACCTGCATCCATCTTCTTTGATTTTTATTTTCTTTTGTGGCAGGAATCGAACTCAGGACCTTGCGCTTTCCAGGCAAGCACTATGCCACTAAGCTACATCTCTGGCTTTCTTTTTTTTTTTTTGTGTGTGTGTGTGTGTGTTTGAGACAGGGTCTCATTATGCAGTTTAGGCTGGTCTTGATCTCACTTTTTGTAGCCCAGTGGCTTTCTTTTTTGATTTTGAATATTTCCTAGCCCTTAGCTTAATATTCTCAGTTTCTCAAACACATCTGGAGATGTCACAAGGAGATTCTAGAAAATCATTTCTAGTTCCCTGAGATCTTTCATGGCCCTTGCTTGGGAACACACAATGCTGTTGCCTTGCTTATTCTAATTTTTTCCTAATAAGTATTCATAGTGGCATAACTGGCCTTTTCCATAGAGGATGTCCTTTCATCTATAAACAAAAGAAGTTATGGTTTATACCTAAAATGTCCCTAGAACATGTGATGTTGGTACATGCCTGTAATCCCAGCGCCTTGGGAGGCTGAGGTAGGAGGGTCACCTAGAGTTTGAGCCCAAGTTGGGCTGTGTAGAGAGACCCCATTTCAAAACAAACAAACGAATATCCCTAGGAAGCTCATGTGTTAGAGGACATACTTCTGGAATGTACTGGATCATGAGGCTTCATGGGTAAGCCATGGGCAAGATCATAATTTGAGGCCATTATTGGGAGGTGTTGGAAAAAGGAGGCGGGGTCATGGGGGCGTGACCTTGGGGACTCTATCTTGTCTTCAGCTCTTTCCTCACTGCCTCTTTCCCTCTTTCTCTGGTCCCTTGCTAGTCTGTAGCCATGGGACCGGCTGACCATGGACTGACATCTCAGAACCTGTGAGCCAGTCTTTCCTCTTTTCCATGCATACCACACAAGTCACCAGACTTGTCACCAGACTTGTATCACCTGGACTTGGGAACTCAAGGCTCACAGAAACAGGGGCAGGTGTGGCTCCACTGGGTGCTCCCCATGGAGAGAGGCTCCTAGGGGCCCCTGGAATGTGCCACACCACTGACCCTGGCCTCTGCCACCGAGGTCAGCCCAGTGTGCTGGTGGCCCCCCCTACCACAGGGACAGCTCTGGAGACAGCCCCAGGCGCGTTCCACCTGGGATCTAAGCCTGGGGCTGCACTCCCATAACCACACCTACTTCTTGGTTGATATGTGAATGAGTGAACAGAGCAAACCCAAGTGCCATTTTCTCTCTTTTTTGTCTTTTTTTTTTTTTTTAGTACAGGAACTGTAGGGTCTCAGAACACAGATCTGACTTGTAGTGATCCTTCCTGTTTTTCAGCCTCCCAAGTGCTGGGATTACAGGTGAGCACCACCATGCCCAGTCTCATTTGCTGGCTCATCGAGCCCCAAGAGCGGGGTTGGCACAGCATGCCAGGGATCGAACCCCTGGCCCCTGTGTCTGCCTAAGCAGGTGCTTTAATCCACTGAGCTATCTGGCTGGCCCTGGGAGTTTGACTAAAAAAAGATGATTAAAATTTTAATTAACTGTGCTTTTTAACTACAGCTGAACCACTTTTCTGAATTAAGTGGTGAGTGAGAACTCAGAAATTAACAGCAACGTGTAAAGGTGACAGAAGCACAGCACCTGTAATTAGGCTCTTTCATTCTGGGTTCTGAGAATAGAAACACCTAGGGGACAGCCGGGCCTGTTGGCCTGCGCTCCCAGTCCCAGCTACCCAAGAGGCTGAGGCAGGGGAGCGCTGGAGCCCAGAAAAATGAGGCCAGCTTGGGTGACATAGGAGGCCCCATCTTGGAAGAAAGAGAACAGAACGGAACCAGCACAAGGGCAGATTATGCAAGTCCACATGAGGCTTCCTTTCCCCTTTGGGTGGATGGTTGTGCAAAGCCCTCCTCTTTTTTTTTTTTTTTAACTTTATTTATTTATGTTATGGTTGGCTCAGCCTGCCCTGGGGGTGGGGCTGGTGCAGCATGTGGTGCTGGGAATTGAACTTGGTCCCTGCAGTTGCCTATGCAGGCACTTTAGACCACTGAGCTATCTTGCCGGCCCTAAGCCCTTGTCTTTTCTTTCCTCTTCTTCTTCCTCTTCCTCCTCCTCCTCTCCTCCTTCTCCTTCTCCTCAGAACTGGGGACTGAACTCAGGTCCTTGCATTTGCCAGGCAAGTGCTTATTCTACTGAGCTGTCTCCCCAGCCCCCTCAATATACACATATTTCTCATTTAACAACCCATCTGCTTAAAAACTGTTTAGATTTACAACCCAGTGCTCAGACTTACAACCCGTCTTTTCTCTTTGTACAGTATACCTTCTTTATGTGGAGCTATAATTTTTGCTGGTACTGTATAGTATGGTCATGTAGTTTCCCGTTCTATGGTACATTACAGTGCTGCATGTGAGAGTTGCACCTAATAAAAGTGAACTCAGTGCAGGATGTGGTGGCACCTGCCTGGAAGCCCAGCACTCAGGAGGCTGAGGCAAAACTATGACCTCTATGGCGAGAGGCCAGCCTGGGCCACGCAGGAGTTCAAGGCCAGCCTGCACTACAAAGGGAGACCCTGTATCTTAGGGTCACTTTTCTTGTTGCTGAGACAGGGTATCTGACACTCCAAATTAAAGAAGCAAAGGCTTAATTTAGCTCCCAGTTTGTAGAGGGTTCAGTGCCTAATGGCCTGGCTCTGAGGCAGGGCAGGTGGCAGATAAACATCACAGAGGAAAAATAGTTCATGGTAGGCAGAAGGTAGCAAAGCAAGGAGGCAAGGGCCCTTAACGCTGGCTCTCTGCCCCCTTTATACTCTGCGTAGGCTACAGGTGTAGGGCAGCACCAAACCCCTCGGGGGACTGATTTAGCAATCACACACACCAAATCCCAGCGTCAGACATTCTAGATCCAGCCACTCTGAGAAAGCCCCATCTAGGACTGCATGACACTTTGGGGGGACATTGGGACACAAACCTTAACACCCTGACTCAACAAGAAAAAAAAAAGGACAACGCCATCATGTAGTTTCCTGTCCTTGGTTCTGAAGACTGTCACGTCCATACTACACACCTCCTCAGTCATCATTTAGTGACCAATTCATTTAACAGCCTAGTAGCAGGAAGAAAACGTGGCCCTTAAATGAGGAGCACCTATCATTTAAAACGTTTACCTGGGAGGCCGGGGAGATAGCTCAGTAGAATAAGTGCTTGCCTGACAAGCACAAGGTCTTGAGTTCAATCCCCAGTCCCGCAAAAACACAAACAAAACATAAAACATCTACATGCTTTGTTGTTAGCTGCCTCTAGTTTGACCCTGACTTTAGCCCTCCTGGTCTTATGTGACCATCCCTAGGAACATTGTGGCCCATTTGAAAAGGAAGAGGAAAGTGGAACTGAGCAGGGCTGGTGTTTGGGCAATCGGTAGATAGCTGAGGGAGGCCTGGGCTGCAGTGGTGAGGTAACCAGGAAGTGTCAGGAGAGAGACAAGGACAAACAAGCTCCCCGCTTCAAGGAGCCCCGAGCAGAACAGAGGTGAGGGGTGGCAGGAGGCAGGAATGCATTTAGCTTTCCATCTACTCTTGGGGATTTACAAGGACCTGCTTCTCTGGGCCGTAACAAACAGAGGGGTAAAAACTTAAGTTCTCTATTTAATGATTTTCAAGTATAGTGAAACTCATTTATCTATTCCCTATTTACACCCTCACCTGGTTTCAGGAAAGCCTAGGGGAACCAGAGCTGTGACCAGGATTGAGAAGCCTGATATTTCTTTTTTTTTTTTTTTTTTTTTTTTTTTGTCTTTTTGAGACAGGGTCTCGCTATGCAGTTGAGGCTGGTCCTGAGCTCACTTTTGTAGCCCAGGCTGGTCTTGAACTCGCACCAATCCTCCTGCCTCAGCCTCCCGAGTGCTGGGATTACAGGCGTGAGCCACCACGTCCGGTTGAAGCCTGATATTTCTTCTCTCAGCCCCAACTAGTTGCGTGACCTTGGGGGAGCCAGATCTCTTGGCAGCTGTTGCTAAACGGAGCAGCGTTTACTTTACATGCCATGCATGGTTCTAGTCTTCCATGTACCTCGCCATCTCATTAATTCCCTCCACACAACTCATAGTGGTCTCTGTTGTTGCAGAATTTGTCAGCGTGGTCCCAGAACAACTTTCAAATACAGAGATGTGGCCTTTTATGGCTTTTGTCATTTCAAAGACTCCAGGATTCTTTTCTGGGCTCAAGAGAACCAGTGGCTGACACCTCCAGTCTGTACCCCAGCCAGGTCAGTGGGTTCTGTTATTGATGGGGAGCCTGGTCATTGAGCTTGACTTCCACTAAGGCCCCTACTGGAGAGAAAAAGAGGGCATCCCTCCCAGCCACAGGGGCCACTGCAGGCCTCTTGGACAGAGGGATCAGGAGCTCATCTGCCTTGACTTTGTGGCCGGGCACTGTCTGGGTGACACATTCTTGGTTGGGGGCTGCCAGGGTCAGCAACCCTCCACACCCAGGTGGCTGGCTGTCAGAGAGCTCCCAGCCTCACTGCCAGTCCAGGGCCTGGTTTTTACTTCCAGCGACCTTGTTTTCTCACCTGCCTTGGGTGGCCTGCATATGACCCATGTTCCATACCTTAGCTGAGTCACTCACTGTTCCCAGGCCCAGGCAAGAGGTGGAGGATGCGCGGGGTGGAGCCAAGGGACAGTCCTTCTTCCTTACCCCAGGTGGCTGAGCGCCCCCACCCAGTGACTTCTCCATGGCCAAGCCTGGCCCACTGCCTGCCTGGCAGTGTGTGGGGCATGTGGCTTGGGAATCTGTTTATAAAACTATGCCCGTGTGCAGGGTATCCTTTGAGGGTCTGTGTGTGGTTTCTTTTTTATTTTTTTATTTTATTTTATTATTTTTTTTTTTTCTTGTTTCAGAACTTTGGTTTGTTTATTTTTATGGCTGGCTCAGCCTGCCCTGAGGGCAGGGCTGGCACAGCATGTGGTGTGGGGGATCCCTGCAGCCGCCCAAGCTTTCCTAAGCAGGCGCTTTAGACCACTGAGCCATCCTGCCAGGCCCTGTGTGTGGTTTCTTTCTTTTTTTTTTTTTTGGTCTTTTTGTCTTTTTGAGATAGGGTCTCGCTATGCAGTTGAGGCTGGCCGGCCTTGAGCTCACTTTTGTAGCCCAAGCTGGTCTCGAACTTGCACCAATCCTCCTGCCGCAGCCTCCCAAGTGCTGGGATTACAGGCGTGAGCCACCACGCCCGGCTTGTGTGTGGTTTCTTGAAATGACACAGGGTCATCTGGTCCTGGGTGCTAAGGATGCAGGGCCGCTAAGGGCCCTAAGCCGGCCTATCGTGGAGACCCCACCTTGGGCTCTGCACCAGGGTGCTCTGGCTGCGCTCTGGGAGCCTCGCTCGTAGCGGTGGTCAAGATCCCCCTCAAACACTGTCCCCACCTGCGGGATACATATGGCAGGATCCTCCTCACACCCACTGTGCGAAGCCACAGTCCGGGGCTGTGGATCTGGCAAGAACCTACTACAGAGACAGAGACTTCGGAGAGCAAAAGTTCACGGGCTGGATACAAACCGAAGCTGCTCCGCACCTGTTCCACCACTAAGAGGCTGTGCGGATTGGGTCTGGCTGCTGTATGGATGCAGGGGTGGCAGCCCTCACCCTCCCATCTTGGGTTTCATTTACCACCTGAGCGGGAGCCGCGTCCGCCTACGCCGTGGGAACCTGCGAGGGTCCGGGCTCTCGAAGAGTGTGGGGGAACCCACTTAACCAAACAGACCTGGGGGAGCCCAGATGGGCAGGCCCTCCGCTGCAGAGCTGCCGGCTGTCCTGGGTTTGGGCGCACAGCCAAAACCTCCAGTGACTTGAGTTTGGTGCTGCTCCTCTGCTGGGATGCCAGAACAGACAGCACCCTGGCCGATGTCCAGCCGCGTCTCATTTTGCAGCTGGCACCTTCCATTCTCCGGTTATTTCAGAACGCAAGGCCAAGGCCAGCTCGCGGTGCAGAGCGCGGCTCAGACTGCGCTGTGCGCGCGCAGTGCACCGCGGGGCGGAGCAGGGAGCAGCGGCCGGGCCCCGCCCCACCCTCGGCGCCCCGCCCTTCGGGCGCTCCCTACTCATCCGCCCCGCCCACCGGCACCCCGCCCACCCGCCCCGCCTGCTCCGGCCCCGCCCCGGCCGCGCCCCTCGCCGATGCTTGCTCCAAGACCCCGCGCCCTCCCGCCCTGCGCGCCCTGCGCCGCCGCCGGGTGGCTGGCGCCCTCCAGACCCTCTCGGACCCGCCTGCTGTGTCCCCTGGGCCGCCGTCTCCAGGGAGCCCGATCCCCGCCCCTGGCACCAACACCCGGTACGAAGCCCACCTGTGCGGGCGTCTGCGACCCCGCGCCCCAATACACCGCTCAGCCAAGTCTAGGCGCTGGGGTGCAGGGTGGGGTCACCAGGGGGCCAGGCAGAGCGGGCGTCAGGACTCTGCTGGCGAGGCCGAGGCAAGGGGGTCGTGCGGGCTCTGGTACCCTTGGGCGGGGCTGCGATGCTCTTCTGAGCTGCCTGCATCCTTTTGTGCCTCTGGGGGTCGTGATCCCGCGGTCTCTGCCACCGCCCGCGGTGGGGTGAGCAGGGCAAGGTCTGGGACGAGGTGTTTACTCTCCAGACTGAGCACTTCGGTGCCGCCCACCCCTCCCCCGGCCCCGGTTCCGGATCCAGCATCGCGCGCGCTAAGGCTCTGTCCTCCACCGCGGCGACCTCCCAAGCTTTGCCCTTGAACCCAGGAGGGCTGGGGGAGGACAAGCCGGGTCCAGAGGTCCTGGCGGCCTCCTCCCTGGACGCGCCTTCTCCCCACCCCGCTGGTGAACACTGCCCTGCCTCCCGATTTCTTGACCTGAATTCCTGAGGACCAGTTCTTCCCTTGCCGCCTCTCGGTTTCGTCTTGCGTTCCGCTTTGTCTTCTTTGCTGTCTCCGGGGTTGTGCTGTTCCTTCCTGCTCCTCGGAGGATAGAAGTTGTGTCCTCCTTGGCCGTGGGCCCCGGCTGTTCCTCTGCCTGCAGCGTTTGGGGCTGCCGTGGGAGGAGACGGTGGACATCGCACCTACCTTTTCCAGTAGGTTCCTGGGCTCTGCTCTGTCTCTGGGAGAAGCCAGCCTGTAGATTTCCTCACCGGCCCAGTGGGCTCCAGGCTGAAGTTCTCCCAGCGCGGCCTCGCTGGGAGGATGGGTGACTCCCGCTTCTGGAATTTGCTGGGCCGAGCCTTCGCTCTCCAGTGTTTTTCCCCTTCTCTGGGGTCAGATTATCTCCAGGATTCCCGCGGTGGAGGAAGAAACCGCCCAGGAGCACAGCCCCTTCCCTCACACCTTCTCATTTTATCCCCAGCCTAGTAGGGCTGAATGTCCCTTCAGACCTAGGCTTTGAAGACAGGTCCCCATGGAGACTGAGATCTCCTGTGTTCAGGAACCTACTTTTTGCAGCTTTTGAGTGGAATTTGAACCCAGGCCTGGCTCAGATCAATCGCTGCTTTGCTTTCAAAAACCGAACAAAACAGTGACAGCTCTAAAGAGCAGTGTGAGTCATCCCTGTGTGTGCAGCCCTGCCCGGGCTCAGAAAACGCTCCTGTGGTTTGCTTTGGTGCCACCCAAGGCAGCTCCTGTGGCACTGAGGCAGGTGTTGAGAAGGGCTGAGGGGGCAGAACGGGACTGGTTTGCCATGGGGAAGCCAGGCCGAGGTGGCTGCTTTGGAGCAAAAGTCCAGCCTGAGAATGTGCAGGATGTGCAGTTTCTCTGGCTTTAACCAGCTTTTCATCCTTTCCAGACCTCTGAGGAGCTTAGAAGCAGGCATGTGGGATGACACTCACTGATGCCCCCACGCCTGTGACCTGCCAGGCCCGGGGCTGTTGCTGGAGGCCTTTCTCAGCCCATCCGGGACAGGTATGTTAGGGGTGGGAGCAACACAGGGGAAGAAGGAGGGGAATGGTTTTGTAGTTACGTTAAGAATTTGAGTGAGACCCTGTAGACCCTGTGCTAAGTACATTAATTTTTTTTTTTTTTTTAAGAGCAGGCAACATAGCTCAGCAGACTAAGCGCTTGCTTATGATAAGCACAGGTGCCATGGTTTGATCCCTGGTACCACATGCCAGGCGCCCCCCCCCACACCCCCCACCCCATCCCTGGGGAACTCTGAGGTGGTGATGGAGTCCGGCATACTGTCCCAAGCCTGTAATCCAAGCACTAGGGAGGCAGAAATCAGGAGGATCACTCCGAGTCTGAGCTGTGCTAAACTTTCAACCACGCTTAGCAGAGGTGTAAATCATGGGTCCTGTAAACTTGGGTTAGGGGATGATAGTTCCTCCTCATACCGTGCCTTTTCAGTGGAATTTGAACCTAAGTTCATACTTTCTTTTTCTTTCCTTTTTTTTTTTTTTTTTTTTTTTTTTTTGTAGCCTGCTCAGCCCACCCCAAGGGCAGGGCTGGCTCGGCATGTGGTGCCAGGAGATAGAACCATGATCCCTTGGCTTGCCCAAACTTGCCTAAACAGATTCTTTAGACCACAGAGTTATCTCTCCAGCCCCTGTTCATACTTATTTATAATTTTTTTTTAATTTTTAATTTTATTTGTTTTCTTGTTTTAGAACTTCTGTTTATTTTTATGGCCGGCTCAGCCTGCCCTCAGGGCAGGGCTGGCATAGCATGTGCTGCCAGGGATTGAACCGTGGTCCCTGCAGCCACCTAAGCTTTCCTAAGCAGGCACTTTAGACCACTGAGCCATCCCACCAGGCCCTTTTCTTATTTATTTATTTATTCATTTATGTATGTATTTTAAGGAAGGGTCTGTTGGGTGTTCAGGGTCTCACTGCTAGGTTTTTCAGCCCCCCCAACAGCTGGGATGACAGGCGTGTGTGCCACCACGCCCAGTCTCAATTGACATCTCATCATATGTGGTTTGGAAGAGCAGCTCTGCAGGCCCAGGGATCAAACCCCTGGCCCCTGCACCTGCTTGCAGGTAGTTTAATCTGCTGAGCTATTTGGCCGGCCTTGTTCATACTTTCTTGATCCTTGTTTCAGAATGCTTTTAATAACAATGATTATTATTATTATTGTTATTTATACTCCAGGCACTGAGCCCAGGGCTCCCACAAGCTAGACAAGTGATCTACCACCAAGCTATACCCCGACTCTTTTTATTTTATTTTAAGGCAAGATTTTGCTAGGGTGCCCTGATGTGGACCATCGCGCATGAACCACTTACTGTTGAGCCTCTGCAGGTTATAGAAAAATATTGCAAGTATGACTGTTTTATAATCCTCAATCCCTTCAAAGAGAGAACCATTGTTTTCTCACTTTAGTATCTTCCCCTGTGCCCACAGAGAGTTTTCAAGGTATATTCTTTTTTTTTTTTTTTTTTTTTTTTTAAGAATTTTTAAGCCAGGC
>PVJA010044661.1:0-16056 GCA_004027025.1 Myocastor coypus | reverse complement strand
GCCTTGAGCTCACTTTTGTAGCCCAGGCTGGTCTCGAACTCACACCGATCCTCCTGCCTCAGCCTCCTGAGTGCTGGGATTACAGGCGTGCGCCACCACGCCCGGCAGAAATAGAATCTTACCATGCATTTTATCAGTAGTTATTAGTGCAAATCGTAATTTCAGTGAAGTTTTTTTATAAAATTGGAATGATAAAAATTTTCAGTATAAGAATGGTGTTATCACTAGTAGCCACCATGATATCCTTTAATTATCTCTGGAGATAGTGTAAGCAAGCAGAAATTTTCATTTAATTCAAAATGCATTGTATAGGTAAACAATTTGCAGAGAAATTTAAATTTAAGAGAATTTGTCATTTAAAAATTATGTGGATATTGGTTTTTACAATTGAAATGAAAGTAATTACTTTTAATTTGGAAAAAATGAAAGGCATAAAAATAAATTGCTTACCAGTTATTCTAGAGGAAATGAGAAATATTTTCTATCAAAAAGTATCTTAAAATTATCTTAAGTTTTTTAGGAATTGCCATAAATCCAATTCACATATATGATTCTGATTTTTATCAGTCTGTTCTAGAAAAATAAAGAAAGAGGACAGGGTATATATCTCTAGGGGTACAGCACCTACTTGGCAAGTTCAGGGTCCTGAGTTTGATTCCTGGCACCAAAAATAAATAAATAAATAAATAAATAAATAAATAAATAAATAAATAAATAAATAAATAAATAAATAAAAAGGGCTGGGGAGATAGCTCCATGGCACAAGTGCCTGCCTGGCAAATGCATAGTCATACGTTCGAACCTTAGTCCCACAAAAGCAAAAAACAAAAAAAGAAAGAAAGAACAGCCACTTAACTTCTTTTTTTAAAAGTACATGATTTAAAAAAAAAAACTCTTGTTTTAGAGCTAGGAATATTATTTGGGTGGGGATTAGCTCACTGGTAGAACATTTGCCTAGCATGTTTGAGGTCCTGGGTTCACCCTCCCTCCAATATAAGAAAAGAAAGACAGCCAGACAGACTGACCAACCAACCAACCTTATTAACTAGGACTTCTGTAGCAATAAAAAAAAATGAGTTACTTGTACACCTACTAGTATTTTCAGTCTGACACTTAAGAAACTTTATTGTTCATTTATATTGTCACCATTTTTCTTTTTTTTTTCTTACGTGATTACATTTCATAAGGCTGGAATATATGTATCAGAATATTTTATATTTTCCCACAGCCATTAGATTGTTTTATTTATTTGTTTCTTTGTTTTTTCATTTATTTATTTATTGCCTTTTTGAGCCAGGATCTCTCTATGCAATTCAGGCTGGCCTTGAGCTCACTTTTGTAGCCCAGGCTAGTCTGGAACTCACACTGATCCTCCTGCCTCAGCCTCCCAAGTGCTGGGAATACAGCATGTGCCACCATGTCTGGTGATGCCTGTCTTATTGATAGGAAAACTTAGGTGCTAGATACCATGTCTGGCAGGGCCGCTGGAGTTGTACTTCGGGGGACACCATCACATGGTGTCCTTGCAGTGGTATGATGAAGCTCTGTGTTGTACATGGTACAGGCGAGTACACCCATCCTTGAGCACCATCATCCACAAGGTAAAAATGGTACACCTATAACTTCTGTCCTTTAAATGGTCTGTGTATAAGGTGTGTAATACTTAGCACAAGGTAAACAGTCAGCAAAAAATGTTACCCCTTGTTTTATCACCAGGTCTTCCAGCAAATGCCTTAGTTCATTTGCTAGAACTAAGTATTTTTTCCTTATGTGATTATCTGAAGTATTTGTTGTTGTTTTTGATATATTTGGTACAGGGTATCACTAAGCAGCTTGGACTGGCAGTGATCCTCCTGTTTTCAGCCTCCTCAGCTCTGTGATTACAGGCTGTCTCAGTTACTTTTCTGTGTACTAAGACAAAAACCTAATACTCAAAATGAGGGAAGGAAAGTTTATTTAGCTCACAGTTACTGGAGATATGTCTCCATACTCAGCTGGCTCCAAGGCAGTGTGGCACATGAAAGATAGCAACTGCTCATGAAGGGGCAAAGAACAGAGAGCAAAAGGAGTGGCAGCAGCTCAGGCCACTAGCTAACCTCTCTCCCCTCCTTGCATGCAATATAATGCAAATTACCTGCCCCAGGGTAGGTGTAGCATCCACACCCACTAAAATCAGTCAAAACTTCAGAAGCCAGCTCATGACTGCATGAAGCTTTGGAGGAACAACTAAACACAAACCATAACACAGGTGTGTTCCACCATGCCCATGACTACCATGTCTCCTTGGCTGGCTCAGCAGACCAGGTGGCAGGGCCAATACAGCCCGGGGTGCCTGGGATCAAACCCTGGACCCTGTGTCTGCCTAATCAGGCGCTGAGTCTGTTGAGCTACCTCACTGGCCCTGAAGAGTTTGTTGTTAAATGAGTTGGTCCGTGAAAGTTCTCCAGACCTGTTGGAAGTTAAATGTTCACTCTGTGTGTGTGTGTGTGTGTGTGCGCGCGCGCGCGCGCGCGCACACACATAGCTCTCAAGGAGTATAAGAAGTGTTGTACATTTTGCTTATTCATTCTCAATTTTTAGATTAAAATCTGTTCCTAGGCTCATCCTCTAGATTTTTCTGACATATTCCTAAGAAAGACTACTGGAAAAGCCCCTAAAAACTTTACCAAGGCAAAAATCCAAGAAGAAAAGAATAGGTTGCATGTTACACATTCTAAGGTTTTCTTTCACACTCGTGCTCTCTTGCTCTCTCCCTTTCTCTCGCTGTCTGTCTCTGTGTTGTGTGGGGGAGGTAGCTCCGTGGCACAAGTGCCTGCCTGGCAACTGCAAGGTCATGAGTTCGAACCCTGATCCCACCAAAAAAAAAAAAACAAAAAAAAAACCACACTGTATTCTCTCTGTGTCTCTCTTTCTCTGTATATATGTCAACACTATTAGTATGTTTTACACTGAAATCATTGAAATAAAAGTGAATGCTCAAAATTACTCTTCTGTGATACCTCTGAAGAAACTATGATAGTTTTCTCAAGTATTTTTTTAATTCATCACAAATTTAAAAACACACGTAGGATAATTTGGTCTCTTTTCCATTGTACTAACTTACTTCTAAGAGTTGACCCCTCACAAGCCGTTAATAAAGAAAAAAGTAGAACCATTGAAAGCAGTCAAGTAGAGAATTTGTTAGGCTGTATAAACTTTATTCAAGTTTTCTGTTCACTTTTTCTGAGTAAGACAATCAAATATCAACAGTTAGTGATAGATATCTATTACACTTTTTTACATGTGTCCATGCTACCTGTGTGCAGGTTCATCAGCTCAACGTTTATATCTCAACGCAGTGGTAGCCAAAACTTGGGTTACAAATATATCCTGCATCTGTAAGACAACAAAAAATCAAGTCTATTGTGTGCAAAATGTAAAAAAAAAAAAAAGGCAACAGATGCATAGAAGTATAAATTGTACAGTTGTAAATATTTTAGGGCTGGAGAGATAGCTCGGTGGTCTAAGCTTATGCCTGTATATGACATCCTGTGTTGGCTCTGAGATTGGGCATGGTGGTGCACACCTGTAAGCCCAGTGCTGGCGAGGCTGAGACTGGAAGATCACTATGAATCGAAGCTGCATAGTGAGAACCCTGTACCAAATAAACAAATAAAATTAAATATTTTAGATGCTTTTCTAGCATGGGCAAGGCCAACATCATAAAAATACAAAGAAATGAATCTTTGAATTTTAGTTTCATTATTTGAGGCTACACTCAAAATACACTATCTTTTTCAAATATAGGGTCTCACTATATAGTGACATTGAACTCACCCTGTATCCCAGGCCAGCCTTATTCTTGTGTCTCTCCTCCTGCCTTAACCTCCTCTAACTACTGGGATTACAGGCATGGACAATGCCCAGGTCAGAATACCCTCTTAAGTGTAGAGTAATTGTGTGTTTTTATTTTGATACCCTTAAATATTTTTGCCACCGAGAAAATCATGACAATAAGAAAATATGAAAAAGAAAACATGTTTGTGGCTAGAAAAAATGTATAAGCCTAAACGGCATGTATTACAAATCTAATTCAAAGGCATATATATACATACATATATAATATGTATGTGTATATATATATATATATATATATATATATTTGCATATGATTATGTACATAAGATGTATTTTGAGTACTTTAAATATATTTGAAGTATTATAATTAAAATCTGTAATGTCCAGATATACATTTTATTCTATCAAATAATTTGAAGCAATACTATTATTTAATCAGTTAACATTTAAAACAAAAAAACGTTTTACTTGTTTTAAATCAAATATATATATTCAGAAACATCAGACATTAAATTTACATAGCCAGTTAATTTGTAATTTACTTTGGAAACATTTTCATGACCTACTTTCTTAATTGTAAGGCACCTGAGTATTTGTTAATGTCAGTGGATCAGACATGGTGCATCTCTCATGTCAATGAACTAAAATTTAAATGGAAGCCAGAGTCAGTGCAGCGCCTTAAGGTCAGGTGGCTGTATTAGTGAACAAAGGATCAGAGTGCTGAGCCTCAGCACTGCCTTGGTCTCTTTAAGTGCTTGCCCCCTTTCTAGGGGCAGCTAATTACACTTACTAAAAAACATTTTTAAAATAACAAATTTATTAAGTTATGAAAATCAAAAGTTTGAACTGTCCTAAGGAGACCATAAGTTAGTGTCTAGAGGGCTGTGTTCCTTCTGGAGGTGCAAGAGAAGAGTTAGCATTTCTTGGCCTTCTCCACTTCTGGAGACTGGCTGCATCTTTGGCTCATGTCTTCCACTGCCTTCAGAGCACATCACTCCAGCTATCACTTCTGTCTTTGTAGTTGCCTTTTCTGGCTTCATTTTCTTGCTTCCCTTCGATGAGCTTTGCAGTTGTATGGAGCCTTCCTAGCTAATCCAAGGATACCTCCCAGCTCAATCCTTAACCAGTCACAACTACATGCTCTTGTATGAAAGGTTACATATTCTCAGTTTTGGGAATTGTGTTATGGATCAGTAGTTAACACTTTTAGGCCATTCATTGATTCATTCATGCATTTTCTATGGGGTCTTGCTATGCAGCTTGGACTCCTAGTGACTCATAGACTGTTCTTTACTCAATAATGGTTTTAGACAGTTTAAATGTCAGAGGTATATAAAAGATGGAATATTCAGTTCTTATTTTGGTTAAACTAGTGCATACATAGTAAATAATTTATTGAAGTTCTGATTGTTCATTCTAATGTTTCTATTTCACTTTTATAGGCCATCTGTGTAGGACCAGAAAACATGCAGATAATGTATCCAGCTATATTTGACCAACTGTTGGCATTTGTAGAATTTTCCTGCAAACCTCCACAGTATGGACAACTAGAAACAAAGCATATAGCAAATGCAAAATACAACCAGGTAACTTTATAAATTATATTTATTCTCTAAGATTTCATGACTCTTAGTTCCACTTAAGATAGGCTTTGATCTTCTCAAAAAAAAAAAAAAAAAAAAAGTTTTATTTACACATAAGTTTATATATGTCTGTTAAAACAGCTTAAGCTTCACAAAATACATTTGGAAAACCATTTCTATTTTCCTTTTCTCTTATTTATGACTTTTTTTCCCAAGTGGTCCTTCAGAAAGTTTGGCCTTTCAGGTTAACCTATAGCACAGTTTTTGAAAAACCTAAGTTCCTTTGTATCTTTTTCACTACTCCGCCATCCGGCTACAAGATGGCTTCCAAATCCCTATGCCTGTGCTTGCCTGAAATACACATCACAATCAATGCAAGATGATGGGGGCCCGGCAGGATGGCTCAGAGGTCTAAAGCGCCTGCTTGGGAAAGCTTGGGCGGCTTCAGGGACTGCAGTTTGATCCCCAGCACCACATGCTGCGCCAGCCCTGCCCTTGGGGTGGGCTGAGCCGGCCATAAAAATGAGTGAATAAACAAACAAAAGTTCTGAAACAAGAAAAAAATAAATAAATAAAAAATTCTTTAAAAAAAAAAATCAATGCAAGATGAAGAAATCTGTGTGTATTGAATGAGAAGTTGTGCACTACTGGTGTGAAATTTAGTTGGATTTTACATAAAATATTTTTGTGATCAGAGAAGGCAAATTTTAACTTCATTTTTGGCTTAGGGGAAAAGTGAATTTCTAAATGTACACATGCTGATTTTGTTCACTCAACATAAAATTATAATTTTATATAATCCAAAAAGTAGTTTTAATATGTATTAACTTTTCTCATTCTATTTGTCTTGCAACACAATGGAATCACAATAGATCCAACTATTTGCACCGGTGAGTTAAATTTCTTAAAATTGTCCTAACTTATTGGCAACAAGTAAAATACATCTTTCCCAGTTCTTCATAGAATGTTCTATATGTTGTTTTTCCAATAATTTTATACTTGCCTGGATGAAAATTATTTTTCACAAAGATACTTGAAAACTTTGCATGTAATATTATCTGACCTAAAACCAAAGCAAAGAAGCTTACTCTTTAAAAACAATATGATTTCCTTTAATTCCATTTATCTTTAACTCCATGTAAACATATTACTTTCTAGGCAGAATGGGTAGCCTTGAATTATGTACCATTTGCTGAAAAGTCTTTAGAAGTAGTTGTGGATTTATACCAAAAAACAGCCTGTCATAAAGCAGTGGTGAATGAGAAAGTTCTCCAGAATATTATTAAGGTATGTTTTTCTTCTCATTTCTACATTTTTATTTAATGATGACAATATTATTGAAATGGTTCTTTAAGTAACATCGTTATTTTGAAATAAGTGGGAAATAATTACATTACTATTTATAGTGACTTGCCTCAACATTCATGAATTGTATTTACCAAGCTATTTTTCTAAACTATGAGGTCTTTCTGATGGAAAATACATATGTTTTAAAAGTGTAGTAAATGTGTTTCTTAAATTGTGCCAGTAGCGCAGTGAAATACCTATGTTTTAAAAGTGTAGTAAATGTGTTTCTGAAATTGTGCCAGGAGGGCAGTGAGGGTCCTATTTCTTGGAGTATGAAGATTACTCAGAAAGAGAGGCAGCAAAGGTTCAAGGAGAAATTCACAACACTGCCCATGGGTTTAACTGGTCATGCAGATGGCTTTGTTATTTAGGCCAGTTTCTTAGCATTTGGACACTTAAAAAATGTTTCTCTAGTTAATGATGTCTCATTACTCATATTTTTGTTTTCCTCTCCACTTTGGAGGACAAACTTAAACTTTACTTTTTGTCTAGCACATGGATCCCTTCTGTTTGCTAAGTAAATATAAACTACTATGTGTTTTCCTTTCAAAGAAAAGACCTTTCTCTGTTCTAAGGTTTACTCTCTATATATTCCTCCATCTTATCTTTCTTTATTAGTGATTCTTTGTTTTTTGTTGTTCTAGTATTTTATACTTTAGGCTACACAGAACTCTTTCTCAACTCTCTTTGCTACCTAAGCTCTTCTTTCAGCTTCCCTTTTGTTTTTTCTTTTTTCTTTCTTTTTTTTTCTATATTTTAGGACAGGGTCTACAGGGTCGATAGCAGCAGTTCTTAACCTGTGGGTCGTGACCCCAGTGGGGGTCGAACAACCAAAACACAGGGGTTGCCTAAAGCCATTCTGAATCATAACTGTAGCAAAATTAGAGTTTTGAAGTAGCCACCAAAATTATTTTTTCGTTTGGGGTCACCGCAACATGAGTAACTGTATTGCAGGATCACGGCATCAGAAAGGTTGAGAACCACTGGTATAAGGTCTCATTACATAGATTGGATTCATAGTGATCCTCCTGTATTCAGCCTCCTAAGCACTGGGATTACAGGTGCACATCACCACGCCTAGCCTCAATTGCATCTCAGCACACCTGGATGGAATTCCATGCACCACGCCTGCCTAAGCAGATTTGATTTGCTGATCTGTTAGGCCAGCCCTATACCCTTTACTTTTAGATTCCTTTACATACTCATAGTTTGCAGAGCCACCACTCACCGTTAACTTGCTGTGTGCTGGTTTATGTCCTCATTGTTTTATAGAAGCTGTTTTTCCAGGTTTCAAGTCTTCATATCCAAAGTCCTTGTCCAGTTCTTTGTCTCCTCTATGGGATGGTAGTACTTCTGCCTTCTTAAAATCTTTCTTTGTGTTTTGAGATATATTTTTTCCCCCTAACCACATGCCTGACCAAAATTCTCCCTTCTGTCTTCAATTACTGAACATTTGTAGAACATTGTAGAACATTTCTATTATTAGATACTAAATGCTAGAAATTGAATAAGATAATTCTTATCTTTAATAATTCAAAAAAGGAAGAGAGAAAGGCAAATACCAACATAGTATTTTGAGATCTAGGCAAAGAACAGAGTGGAGATAGCTTATTCAGGTAGACCTGACTTGGAATAATAGTACTCTACTGTTTACCTGCTGCTCTATAATTTTAAGTAGATTGCTTGACAGTGTTTCTTATCTGTAAAAGAAGGATAATACTAATAACATTTACGTGTTAACTATAATAAAGAGAAATCATTGAATATTTACTTAATGATCCTTGCCAAGTAGCCAGTGCTGAATAAATGTTTTTCACCATACACGAAAAAGTAATTGAACTGCTACAAAAAATTTTGGGGGGAAAATAAATGTAACAGTCGAAGGAGTAAAAGTTTGCTATGAAAGAAGGGAGAAAGAGGCAGTATGGGTAAATTAAACAGTATAAAATATCATGATATGTTTTCCAGGTATGTTGAGGAGTTCCATTTAGGGAGGCCGCAGTACACAGCCTCCTTAAAAAGCTACAAAATTCTAACTCTCGTACTTTAACTCTTAACCCTTTAGGTAATAGTAATACTCTTACATTTGTGTTGAAAAACCAAGTTTCAAAAAGTTTTATTCAGAGTCATTTTTTAAAAGATGGAGAAAGAATTTAATCTCTTGTAGTTGTGTGTGTAGCTCAGTGGTAGAGCATGTGCGTAGCGTGTGCAAGGCCTGGATTCCATTCCTGGTGTCCAGTCACTCAGTCAGTGTACATCTGTGTGTGCATGTGCGTATATGTGTGTTTCCAGAAAGTAGGATTGGAGGACCATGTCTGAGAATCACTAGAAAGTAGCACCCTTTACCTATGCTGTTACTTTTTCTCTGTGGTTTGGCATTTTGTTTTAAAGTAAAGTTGTATTTGTTTTAATTAATATTTTTCTTACACCACCTTTTATTTTCAGACTCTTAGGGTTCCCCTCAGTTTGAAGTATTCCTGCCCTTCTGAAAGCACGTGGAAGCTGGCAGTATCTTCTCTCCTCAAAGTTCTTTCTATTGGGCTCCCTGTTGCCCGGCAGCATGTGTCTTCTGGAAAATTTGACAGTATGTGGCCAGAACTAGCCAACACTTTTGAGGACTTTCTCTTTACTAAAAGGTCAGCTTATTACTTTAAAAAAATAAGACAGTCTTAAGAAGAAGCATATTAGGGAGGCCTGTGGCTTAGCACAGTTGTTAGTGCCTGCACAGGAAATGGAGTCAGGTGCACGGGACCTGGGTTCAATCCTCAGTTCCACAAGCCTTACTAGACCCTCCCTTAAGTCATCCTCAGCAAGTCAAAAAAGAAAAGCAGCAGCACATTATATTTACAGTTGTTCTGAAAAAGGATTTTATCCTGATTCATTAACAAAGTAATTAGTAGGGTTGCTAACTTCCCTACAGAGTGTAACAGTTCAGGTATTTATCCACTGGCACCTATTCATGAGCAACAGAGTGTATTGTTCTTTTCAGTGTTCTTGGTTATATGATCTATAAGATCATATGAATATATACTAATTAGAAAAACTGATTTTCAGCGGTAGGATACTTTTCAGATCTGACACTCATTTGGCTTTACAAGAGGGAAACAATTTTAGAAAATCAGCATTTTTTTATATTGGTACATTCTAAAATCCTTTAACCCAATTCATTACTTATCCTAAGGCCCTGCAAATGACTGTATATTTCTCTGTGATGCCTCATAACACTTTTGTTCTCCAAGTTGCTTTGGTAAGAACGTAATAGCAAAGATAATAACAGATCAAGTCAGAATCAACTAGAAGAATGGCTTTAGACATCATTGAAGGCTGTTATAAGTACATAGTTTAAGAAAAAAAATGCACAAAATTTAGAAACAATTTTATGGCTACTGATGCTGATGGACCAGAATCTAAATTCCATCTTTCTTTTCTCAGAACTATTAATTTCAGTTTTTGCTAGAACAATGCTTTGTTTTAGAAAATCCAAGTTTTCTTTTTTGGGTAGATATTCTCTATTGTTACTGGAAAAAGCTTTAATATATTGCCGTTATTAGAAATTAGTGATTACAACGGGCTGTCTCTGAGTAAAGAATTTAGCAGTTTGAGGTCTCCTAAGTCATTTCAACATAAGTGAATTCAAGTATCATAGTGGTAATTTTTTCTGTAGTTGGAGATGACATAGTAGCTTTACTTTGCCTTTATAGTACTAAAAGAAGTTTAGTTCTATACATTTTTAACTCACATTGGACCTAGCATTTTATAGTTGGGAGTTTCATGTTTTCATATCCCAGCCTGGGTGGGAAAAAGCATTTATAATTTGCATGCTGTTTATACGTATTTTATTTGTATCTCCAAAGTATTTTACCTTTAAAAGTCAAAAGCATTTATTTTTATTTTTTAGCGTACCTCCAGATAATCTCTCTATTCAAGAGTTTCAAAGAAATGAAAGTATTGATGTTGAGGTGAGGAAGCATATATATTTTCCTGTGCTTATTTGTAAAAACCAAACAGTAGAATTATTGAAACTATAAATTGCTGAAACAATAAGGTAAAGTGGTAAGACTGAACCTAAAAAGCATGGAAACTCTCACAGGTGAATGGTTGATTTTTTAATCACTGACATTTTAAAACTAATTTCCTTAGTTGTCTTATAAATGTTCATGCTCCCTAGATACTTAGTTGGGTTTGTTTACAAAGCAAGTTAGTTCACTGAAAGAAATCCATCAGTCAATGAGTGTGGATTTGGGAGTTTACTTTCCTGTTTGGCAAATCAGGCGTCTGTCTATAGTTCAGACTACTCTAGTTACTTCAGATTTAACCATCTATGGGCAAAGAGATAGCTCAGCAGCATAAGCGCCTGCCTGGCAAGCGCAAGGACTCGAGTTCAATCTCTAATATCACATGCTGTGCTGGCCCCAGAATGCTGGGCATGGCATGCCATGCCAGCCACTAAGACTGGGCATGGTGGCACATACCTGTAGTCCCAGCTCTGGGGAGGCTGAGATAGGAGGATCACTATGATTCAAAGCTGCATAACAAGACTCTGTACCAAATAAATAAAAGATTTAAAAAAAATTTTTTAAACATATACATATACAACATGTCAAATTCTTAAGGCAAAAATTATTTTTTAAGCATTATATTTTGAGGATTATAAATGACATTTGAAGAAGTGGGTTATGTTTTTTTGTTTGTTTGTTTTAGTTTTGGATTTTTTTAATTGGTAGTAGTGCAGGGTCTTTTTTTCTTTAAGTAGGAGAACATCTAAGTCAATCTAATAAAAAATCATTTAAAATACACATTTGAAAAGCTTATACTACCTTTTATGTAGTATTTACCTTATTTGTTTTTGTCTTTTTTTTGAGACAGGGTCTCGCTATGCAGTTGAGGCTGGCCTTGAGCTCACTTTTGTAGCCCAAGCTGGTCTCGAACTCGCACCAATCCTCCTGCCTCAGCCTCCCGAGTGCTGGGATTACAGGCGTGAGCCACCACGCCCGGCCTTATGTAGTATTTACCTTATTAAAAATTATGAACTATTGAGGGTCTGGGGAGATAGCTCCATAGCACAAGTGCCTACCTGACAAGTGCAAGGTTGTGAATTTGAACCCTGGCCCAGCAAAAACAAACAAAAAAAATTGTAAGCTATGGATTAAATGTTGGTAAAATCTATAGTTTATCATTAGGTAATACTAAGCTTATATTTAAGTTGAAAAGCTGTTTGAAAAAAGTGATTGTAGTTATTTCCTTTTATAATTCATAGTTTCTGGCAATAAACGATTGAAACTTAACTTTGGATATTGCACTGAAGCATGGCTGAGTTCCACACCATATTTCTCAGTAACTATTCATAGTTCTGTGTCAAAGTATTTGTCAAAATGGTGTCACAGTAAACATTTATTCCACTGCCTATTTTGTAATTAGTGAGATGAGGGGAAACAGACTAGTAGTCATCCTGTATGTTGATAGTAAAGTATCCATGTACCTCTACCAAGGAGGATTCTTTAATAAATTTACTTTTAAAATAATATTTAAATTTTACTCTAGAAATTATAGTTTGATCTACCCTCTTTCTGGAAAAAAGTATTCTTTGTTTGACAACCCCCCTCCCCTGTTTTTAGGTAGTTCAGCTGATCAGCACTGAGGTGCTGCCTTATGCCAATTTTATTCCTGAGGAGTTTGTTGGTCAGATAATGACGATGCTTAACAAAGGCTCAATACATTCTCAACCCTCTTCATTTACAGGTATGTTACTGTGTTCATCTTGTAGATACTAGGGGATATTGAAGTACTTTCAAAGGTGACATTAAATGTTTGATCCTATGATTGTAGTAAAAACAAATTAGGCACCTTTTAAGAATGTAAAAGTAAGATAATAAGCTTTGTAGTGAAAAACATGATTGTATTTATTTGCCAGGCCTGATTAATTGTATTGCATAGACTTACAGATCGGATGAAGCTATGCAGGCTGACAAGATGCCAGCTTTGTGGAATCATAGATTATTGAAAGGCAGCATAATTTAGAAAAAAATAGAGATATGTTCTGCCAGTGGATGTATTGGTCACCTTCACTTAAATGTCAGTTTTATAGTCTTTAAGGTGAGGATAATGTTGATACCAGCTTTTCAGGACTATGGGGAAAAAATAAGATACCTTAACATTTGTTGAGCGAACATTTAGTGGATGCTGCTATGTATGAAATGTTATGTTAGAAAATGTTATCTCTTTTTTTTTTTTGTCTTTTGGAGACAGGGTCTCGCTATGTAGTTGAGGCTGGCCTTGAGCTCACTTTTGTAGCCCAGGCTGGTCTCAAACTTGCACCTCCTGAATGCTGGGATTACAGGTGTGAGCCACCACGCCCGGCTAGAATGGGATCTCTTAATCCTGTAAATATTTGTGTGTGGGTAGGTATTTCCCTATTAGAGAAGGTATAAGTGCCTTTATACAGTTGAAGAAAATTGTCCACATTTTAAAGGGTAAATTCATACTTAAGAAGTAAATTATTACATCATTTGCCTTAATTAAATGCTTATATATAAATTGATTTTTGCAGTTTATTTTGTTTTCCTTTGCTTTGTTTTCTTGAGACAGGGTTTTACTGTGCAGTTCATACTAGCCTGGAACTTACTTTGTAGCCCAGGCTCAGCCTCCCAAGTGTGAAGATTTTATTTTATTTATTTTTTTTTTTTTTTGCCTTTTTGAGACGCTATGCAGTTGAGGCTGGCCTTGAGCTCGCTTTTGTAGCCCAGGCTGGTCTCGAACTCGCACCAATCCTCCTGCCTCAGTCTCCCGAGTGCTGGGATTACAGGCGTGAGCCACCACGCCCGGCTTCAAGTGTGAAGATTTTAGGTGTGTGCCACTATATTTGGCCTTTTTAGTCTTTTATATAACCTGCTTTTGACTTGTAAATTAGCTGTGGGATCATAATTTGAATTTTCTTGGAAGTGGTTTAAAGATTGTAAATTTGTGCAATGCACACCAGTTTTCAGAATTTAATGGAGCCGTGACTAAATTTGTGCTTCCTATACTAGCAGTATTAATGTATGTAGTGTGACCACTAGGTGTCTCTCTTACTACTTACAGTACTTTTAAAATTCTTTTCCTAGCCCTAACAATCTTAAAAACTGGCATAGTAACGTGCAAATTTAACAAACATGGGACTCTCAGAGAGAGAAAAATTGAAGTCCACTTAAATTAATATAATTAATAATCAACTTTTGATTAAGAATGTATAAATTTTTTCCTACATAATTTTAATAAAATATGCATTAAGAATTAGGTACAAAAATCCTGAGGTAAAAAAAAAAAAAAATCCTGAGGTAAGTGAAGGTTGAATTTCAAGTAACATTTTTTGTGGCCATTTCCTGGTATTTTTTTCTGTTTATAGTTCTAAATTTACCAAGACAAAAAGGTTCATGGTGGGGCTGGGGAAATAGCTCAGAGGCATAAGCTCATGTTTGGCCAGCATAAGGATCTGGGTTTAATCCCAGGTACTACATGCTATACTGTCCCCAGAACCCCAGGCACGCCATGTCAGCCCCTGAAGCCAGACATGGTAGTGCACACCTGTAAGTGCAGCACTGAGGAGGCTGAGACAGCAGGATCACTACGAGCCAGAGCTGCATAGCAAGACCTTGTACCAAACAAATAAATAAATAAATTACTTAATTAATTTTTAAATATTATAGAAAAAAAGGTTCGTGGGCATTTTCCATCAGCATTACTAGAAGGCACAAATTTTTCTCAGCTTGGCCTTTGAGTTTTTTTTTTTAACAATATACATTCAAAGTCATTCCTTTCTAATCAAAATGAACCTAAGAACACAGAAGTCCTGGTGAACATTTTGGGCCCCTACTGTGAAGTATGAGCTGATTACGGAAGTTCTCAGAAGCAAAGTAAAGGCTGAACAATGACGAGGAACTAAAAGAAAGTGGGAGGGAACAGATGAGATGCAGAACCATAGGAAATGTAAGAACAGTACTATTAGGAAGTTCAAAAGGAGAAAAAGATTTCATAAGAAACAAAAAATGTTATGAAACAGGACACAAGAGTAAGAAAGAATTCAGAAACACTAAAAACCTGATAGCTGAAATTCAGTGAAGGGTTAGAATAAAGCATTAAGAAATAAACCTAAAGGTAGAATTAAAATAAAAAAATGGATGTGTTAGGAAGAAAGAAGTAAATGAAGGCTGAGAAATAAGCTACAACTGTTGTTCCAACATCAGACAGTTGGTTGTCCCAAAAGACAGAAACAAAACCTCTAGAAGTAATTATCAAATAAACTGATGAAATATACCTCCCAATTAAAAATACTCATTTATTATCCTGAATAGTGAAACACGTAGATACTCAATAATGCATTTAGTGTGAAATAACAAAATATCTAGGATAAAGGATCATAAAAGATTCCCCTCCAAAAGAAAATTCAAAATGATGTTAGAATTCTCAGTACAATGCTGGATGCTTAACACATAAAACAGTGATGTTAGAATTATAAATTTAAAAAACAGGCATTTCTGGATGTAGGCACAGTTGGCCAAATACGAGTATAGAGCAGTCATCCTCAAATTTCAGCAAGCAATATAAATGGGGCACAAGCTATATGCTAAAGGTTCTAGTTCAAGAAAGGATGGATCATTGAGAACTCACATTTTTAACATGTGCTCTGGTGTTGATGTTATTACAAGCTACCAGGTTTTTGGGGTACCACAATAAAACATTTGCAGAAATAATAGGTCTCATCGATTCTTTCTTAGGAAGAAAGAATCACAACATGCTCCATAACAAAAAGGTAAGCCAAGAAAGCAGAAGGTTCCTAACGCAAGGGAGAATGGAAACAATCCCCAGGGTGATGGCCATAGACCACTTTCATCTTATGCTAGACAGCACAACTGGAGAACTAGAGCAGAGGTTATGTTCCTGAAAAGATGTTGCCTAGAGAGAAAGAAAAACATACTTTTATTGCAAGTTCGACTCATTAAAATAAGTGGTGAGCGTAGGGGCCCAGCAGGATGGCTCAGTGGTCTAAAGCACCTGCTTAGGAAAGCTTAGGTGGCTGCAGGGACCGCGGTTTGATCCCCGGCACCACATACTGCTCCAGCCCTGCCCTCAGGGCAGGCTGAGCCGGCCATAAAAATAAATAAACAAACAAAAGTTCTGAAACAAAAAAATTAAATTTAAAAAGTGGTGAGGGTAGATAGTAGCTTTTAGCTGTTTTTGACCTTAAGAGAAAGAAAATTTTACAGATATACATGCATGTCTAGGTTATACATAGATGTCTTTCTTGAGATTGAGA
>PVJA010044660.1:0-13170 GCA_004027025.1 Myocastor coypus | reverse complement strand
GCTATTGATTTAGGCATGTCTTTGTCAACTTTAGATATTATTTCTGCTCTGATGTCCTCTATACGTTTCTCCAGCCATTTTTCCACTTCATGTATTTCTTTTTTTACTTCAGATGTTATCTGTGATCTCAGTTGCTCTATAAGTTTCTGCACTTGTGTGTCTGCCTCAGATGCTACCAATTCAGAGGTTTCATCTGTATGATTCCCATTTTCTTCCATGATAGTGTCTTCTGTGTTTGGTTTGGGTGGGCATGGGCCCTGAGATTGCCTCCTACTCTTTGTTGTTATCATTTTGTATGGAAGCGACCTGTGCACTTAGCTGGCATTATGCTGTGTCTATGGGCTTTTGGTCTGGAGACTCCAAGCTGGTTCCTCTACAGAGATTCCTGACTCTGTGTTGGAGCTCGGGCTGTTAGCTTCTGTGAAACCTGGCGGATGTGGTCTGTAGGTGGTGATGGAGCTTTGGGATTGAGTAGTCCCGGTAGGCTCGTGCACCAGATCGGTTGCCAATCGAGATGTTTTATGGGTTCGGTGCTGGAGCTTGGGCTGGAGGGGTTCACAAAAAAGGGGGGGGGGAGCTTGGGAGGGCAAGGCGGGCCAAGGATCCTGAACCAGTCGGCCCGCGGGCTCTGCTACCCGTGGTGAGGTTTGGGTCGGGGCTGGAACAGGAAGTTAGTCGCAGGAACGCAGAGGCGTGGCAGAGGGGCGGAGGCATCTTACCCGCGTTGGGCTCGCGGGCTCTGGTGTCAGTGGTGCGGTTCGGGGTAGGGCTGGAACAGGAAGTTAGTCGCAGGAACATAGAGGCAGGGGTGCGGGCTCTGCTACCAGCAGTGCCTCATCTATAACTTTTTGATCTTCAAACTTTATTTGTTAAACGTGTAGAAGTGAAGCTTAATGACATTACCATGTAATGGAAGCAGTAAACTTAACGTTAGTCTCCGACTATCAAACACCTTAGACATAAAATGGAACCAGTATTTCTAACAACCATGGATATTCTAATATATAATACATGCTCATAGAATGTTAACAGAGAACAGTTACATATTTCACAGCGTAATTTAGAAATCAGAGTCATAGAAAACACTGCAGCATGACAGTCATGATAACATTTTGTGGCACATTTAAATTTTCATTTTGATATAACCAATCTTCTCCAACTAATTACTCATGCTTTATAGTGGTATACAACACAAGATTATTCTTGAAGATATGAGCCTGAGAGAAAGTCTCATCACAGTAAGTAACCTTTGTTTCACATTTCACATTTTTGAAGACCTATGCATCTAGAATCATGAGCATATTTAATACATCATGAGATTAATACTAAGGCATTATCATGCCCATGTGAAAACCTCTATTTCTTCATTTAGTTTTGTATCAAGAACAACTTTTATGAGAAAAATATTGTATTGTGTCTGAGGAACTTTATCTTTTCATCAGGGTCCAAATTCTTTTTGTTGTCTCCCAAGAGACTATTGAGATGAATAAAGGTTGGCCACCCTTCTATTCACCATCCAATAAGTTCTCTCCACGCTATGGAATGTTTGGTAAATTACCTTACCCTATTTTTTTTTTTCCAGTGCTGGAGCTTGAGCCTGGGACCTTGCACTTGCCAGGTAGTCACTAATAATGTTGAAAGGATTTATATCTTTTTCTCATTTTTTTACTTGAGCTTTGATTGCATGGTGAGAAACACATATCTTATATTTTTGAGGAGGAAACCATCACATAGCTGCCTTTATATGACCTATCTGTAGAAATACAAAAAATTACTTTAACTCATCTGAAGGGCAATAACAATTACCAAAAATTGGACAGAATCAATTAATATTACCAAAGAAAGTCTGAAAATCATTTGGGTTGATTTTAAGAGCTTGGGGGCCCAATATACCTTTGTTAGATAAATTAACTGAAATATAAGGATCATAGTTTGTACCACTTCAGAAGCCACCAGCAAGCCTACTGTTGTTTATATGGAATGTCAAAATAAAGTGGCTGTTTAAATCCCACTGCTTTTTTTTTTTTTTAATTTTTTTTATTTATTATTTTTATTCTTGTTTCAGAACCTTTGTTTGTTTATTCACTCATTTTTATGGCCGGCTCAGCCCACCCCAAGGCCAGGGGTGGAGCAGCATGTAGTGCCGGGGATTGAAGCGCAGTCCCTGAAGCCGCCCAAGCTTCCCCAAGCAGGGGCTTTAGACCACTGAGCCATTCCGCCCCCCCCCCACCCCACTGCTTTTAGATTGTACTCCAAACCTAGGTATTTATTCGTAAAATAGCAAACCTTTTTATACCAAATAAATTTAGGACTATAAAACAGGCAACCAACCTTATTAGGAATCAAGAGAACTTCTAAATAATCTTTAAAAATTTCTTTTTATCTTTTAAAGAGAGCGCAAATTATAATGAAGACAGAAATATTAAGTGATGCAGAATTTCACCTAACAAAGTAATACGAATTTCACAGGATTTGTTGTAATACTCAGTGTTGTCTTCCAACCAGTTATTCATATTACCAAATGTATGCATGTAAAATTGAAGAAGAAATGTATAAGAAATTAAGAAAAGAAAAAAATGAAAAAACTGGAAAAAAACAGACAAAACAAATTAAAGCATTAACTGTTTTTTTCAAAAACCAGCAGAAATGCACAGTATAGTTGTCCAAATAATCCTACTTACATACATATATAACTCTCCCTCACTTCCTCTCCTGTCCTTCTTCTCAACTCTTTCAATTTGCATAAGTTCATTCCCTTTCCCCAGTATCTACTGTGCCCTTCAGGTTCCATTTTTCTCTTTCAGGTTCTTATAATAAGGAGACAATATAATAGTTACACATGTGGGTCTGATTTATTTCAAGTATTGGCTCTTGTATCTATTTAACAACAAAATATTTAAATTCATCCAGTTTTATAGCTGAATAATAATGCATTGTGTAAAAATGCTGCACATTCTTTATTCTTCTGTTGATGGGAAATTGGGCTGTTTCCAGGATTTATATGACGAATTGTGTTGCTATAGACATGAGTGCACACGGTGCCCTGTGGTGTGAGATACTCAGTTCGTCTAGAAAAATACCAAGGAGAGGAATAGCTGGCTTGACTGAGATCTCCAGCCGTAGCTTCTTAAGGAATTTCTGCACTGATTTCCATCGTTGTTATACCAGGCTGCATGTCCACCAAGAATGCAGATGGGTTTCTTTTTTCTCCATAACCTCTCCAGCATTTATTGTTGACTACTTCTTGATGTTAGCCACTCTTTCTGGGGTGAAATGGAATCTCAGCGTTGTTTTAATTTACATTTCTTGAGTGACCAATGATGTTGAACACTTTTTCATGTATTTATTTTTCACTCGTATTTCTTCCTTTGAAAAGTGTATATTTATCTTAAATGCTCATTTTTGTATTGGGTATTTGAATTTGGGGGGGTGTGAGTGTTTAAAATTCTTCATATATTTTAGATAGAAGGCCTTTTTGCAGGGATAGTCAAGTATAACTTTTTTCCAGTTTTTTGGAGTTTTTTAATTCTGTTGGAGATTTTCTTTGTAGTGTACAAGCTTTTGAAAAAGACGAGATCCCAGTTGTTGATTCTTTGCAGTATTTCTGATGCAGCTGGCTTTTTGTTCATGAACTCTCTACCTACCCCTATATCTTTAAGATTTCTACCTGTATTTTCTTCCAGAAGATTTAGTGTCTCTATTTTTAAATTTATTTTATTTTATTTTATTTTATTTTTCTTCTTTCAGAACTTTTGTTTGTTTGTTATTTATCCCCATGGTTGGCTCAGTTGACAAAGACATGCCTAAATCAATCTGATCTGTGTAGTAGACCCTGTAGACACTGTAGACCCTGTAGACCCTGTACTAAATTAGAATAGAATGGAATGGAATGGAATGGAATGGAATGGAATGGAATGGAATGGAATGGAATAGAATAGAATAGAATAGAATAGAATAGAATAGAATAGAATAGAATAGAATAGAATAGAATAGAATAGAATAGAACAGAGTAGAATAGAATAGAATAGAAAAATAAGTCGAGAAATAAGAAGTTGTTCAAAACGAAAGAAGAACTATGGAGATGATTGGGGAAAAGTAAGGAAGGGAAAAGAAAAAAAGTAGAAAAGAAGGACAAAATGAAAATAAGGCTTTGTAAATAAAGAGAGAAAGGGGGTTGAAGAGAGGGAAGGTAACAGGAGGAAAAGAGGAATTAAGATATAATGAAAGAAAAAGAACATATAATGAACAGTTATACATTCCCTATGATGAAGACTGTCACTATGTATACCTAAATGGTACCAATAAACTTTTAACTATAATAATTAATAATAATAAAAGAAAAACAAAAGGTGTTAATTTTTAAAGGTATATTAAAGTTGGTAGAATATTTAAAATACAAATACAATGTACCTCTCATCTTCATTTACAAATCATTTTAGCCTATTCAAAACTGACATCTTTCATATGTAATTTATTTTGTAGCTGATTCTGATCTTTAGAGTAATTCTTTTGGAAAGGCACTTAGTATTGAGCCAAACAGAGAATTGGAAGGAGTTGAATGAATAAGAATTTGATTGCTTTCATATTTACTTGATGATGTTTTACGGGCTATACCATGCCACTCAAGTTGCTGTGTAGGTCAGAGTGGACCCAATCTCTGTATTTCAGAGGCTAAACCTTAATTACTTACATAGCTTACACTTATCCACTGATATTTGCTCCATGCTTTTCCTATCTTAATACCCAAGCCACATTGTCCTGAAAACACAGTCTCTTTGAGAAATGCTCCTTTGAATTTTTCTTTAATGTTTACTTTTTCTTCAGTTCCCACATTCAATCTGCCAAGCCCATTCAAACTTGCACTTCCTTGAGTTTTAGATGTGAGAAATTGTTAAAATCTATTGTGATAACCATAATGGTTGTATACTACATGATTTAAACTTTCAGGGTCAGGCAAATAGCTGAGAAGATTAGAACACCTGTAAGCAGGCTCAGGAAGCAGGGTTCGATCCCTGAGCTTGCCATGCTGGCCCTGCCCCTGCGGTGTACTGAGACAGCAGTTGAGACTGGGTGTGGTGGCTCGTACCTACAATCCCAGCTCTGAGAAGGCTGTAAACAGGCACATCACTATGAGTCTAATCTAGTAGTGAGATCCAGAGCACCCTGCAGACACTCCCCGCTCCCCACAAAAAACCCAACTTTCAGAGCTCAAGATTTATTTGTAAAATGGTTTCAATAGTTTCTGTGTGTATTTTAAAAAAAAAAACCCTAGCATATACGACTGTGGTGGTTGATTCTGATTTTTTTTTCTGGTTTACTTTTCTGTTTTTCTGAACTTATACACTCAGAAAATTTAAAAATAAAAGAAAACTATAAGATAGTTTGTAATTAATTTTTAAATTATTTGACTGCAATCTTTTGTGTTTCTTAAAAATAACCAGAAAATCAGTGATTGAGTTGTGACATGCTTTAATTTTGCAAACTTCTCGTAGGCAACATTAGGAACAGAAAGCACAGAGCTAACACAGGATGTCAGGCATTAACATGTGTTAGAAGAAAGCAAAGACACAAAGGCCTTCATCAGCGAGGCTGACTGCCACTTTCTGCAGGGACGAATCATTTCCCAGGGGCACCTTGAACATCTCCCCAAGCAGGCAATCACAAACATCCCTCTCTAAGGTCCCATTTAGGTTGCTCCACTCTGCCTGTCGCTTTTAGCAGTAAGAGGAGAGAATGACTTGCCAGGGTAAGGATCACTTTTTAGAGCTGATTTTCAAGTGCATTTACCTTTTGGGTATGTACATGCATATTCTCTTATAGACTTGGGAAAGTTAGGTAGGTGACAATGATAGTAGACAGAGGCTGCCTCCTCAATGCATGCAATGAAGCAAAATTAAAATTATGAAAATAAATATAAAATAACAAAAATTGTTAGAATGTAAAAGCTCCTCTATTATGCAACTTTCCATAGAGGAAGGGGTCTATAAAACTCTCACTCAGGAATCAACTATATAATTTAGTTCTGGCAGTAAAGCAGTTTATTCTGAAATGCCTATTTTCTACCAGGCCCATAGAGACAAAAGGGAAGGAAACAGAGTAAAATTAATTTAAGATCAGAATCCTTTATAAACACCCACATAGGTAGTATGAACTTCATCTTCTTTTGTGCAAAAACATAAATAATAAGCAATTTTCTGTGAAGCTTTCTCATATTTGGGTAGGATAATAGAACAGTGTCAGATGCTAGGAATTGCTAAGAATAATTTTCTTTTCAGAAACATCTTGCTTTTTCTGTGACTCAGTAAATGCAGGGTCCTTTTGATTTTTCCCTTTTGGTTTTACTCTTAAGTTATCTTTTGTAACTCAGCAGTGAATGTCTACTTTCTTACACGAGACAATTTTTCTCTGGCTGTGGTAGCTCTTGAAAGCAAATATCTTCATCAGTGCTACTTCAGGAATGATTTTCAAAATGCTAAGTTTAGGCCTGATCCCTGGAGCTAAAAGCTCATGGAGCCAAATATAGAGTGGACATTATTTCCACCCTGTAAAACATACAGCTTCCCACTAGCTGTAGGTGACTGGAAAACATGAATTTTTCTCCAACCAAAAATGTTTTAAAATTAACAAAGACAGCAAATACTAGGAGATGCTGTATCTGACTTGGTGACCTAAAATCTATTGCTCAGTCTTTCAGTTTTTTATTTATTCTCTTCTTCATTAAACATTGCTTCAGATCTCTGTTGTGTTCTTTTGCATAGGAGCTCAATATAATGAATATATGAGTTTACTGTTACACCCATGCATTGCAAGGAAGGCAGGCCTGGACCCAAAATTTGACTCGTATGTTTATTTTCTCTATCAAGTGATGAGACTCTTAATTTTTCTTTAAAAAAAAAAAAAAAAAAAAAAAAAACTAAACAAATACTTATAGCAGTTTGCTAAGTGAATAAAATTATACTTAAAATTGTGAAGCCAATGCTGATATCATGAAAATACTTGTAAGGCCTCATTTCTTTTTTTTTTTTTCTTGTTTCAAAACTTTTGTTTGTTTATTCACTCATTTTTATGGCCGGCTCAGCCCGCCCTGAGGGCAGGGCTGGCGCAGCATGTGGTGCCGGGGATCGAACCGCGGTCCCTGAAGCCACCCAAGCTTTCCCAAGCAGGCGCTTTAGACCACTGAGCCATCCCGCCGGGCCCCAGGCCTCATTTCTTTATGATCTGTCTTCTCATAATTCTGGAAATGATATAGATGCCATATGCATCCTGCCCTTGCAGAACTGATCGAGACTGACACTAGTCAAATACCCAGAATAACCATTTTATTCTCCATTTCTATGATATCAACTTTGTTAGTTTCTATAAATGGCAGAGGAGCTATTAGGGAAAAGGTACTAAATTTAAGCTAGACAATTTATTTATTTATTTATTTATTTATTTATTTATTAAGTGTATTTGGTACAGGGCCTCACTGTGGTGCTCAGACTGATAGTGATCTTCCTGTTTCAGCCTCCCTAGAGCTCAGATGACAGACCTGTGCCACCGCACCCAGTCTCTGTGACAGGCTCAGTGTGCCCAGGGGCAGAGTGGTTGGCGTATGGTGCCAGGGATTGAACCGTTGTCCCTGCACTTGCCTAAGGTGCTTAGTCTGCTGAGCTGTCTTACCTGCCTTAAGTTAGAAAAATGTAAGAACTTTGTTGTGCAACATTGTAATTATAGTTAATAAAAATATTCCTTGAATGTCAAGAGAGTAAGTTTTAAATTTTTTCACCACAAAATGATAACTTTGTGAGACAATGCATATTTTAATTAGATTTAGGCATCACGTGATGTCCATGTACTTTAGAGTGCCATGTAAGTAATGATGACAACCCAGCGTTTTCCTATTATGTACAGGGATTCTGAATCACAGAGGTGGAAACTGAGCCCAGAGTTCTTGATTACAACCTCAAGAACCCTTGTTTTCTAACCTTTATTTTCATGCTTTGGACGACTTCTTTGTCTCATCCCAAACCTAGTAAAAAGAGATGTTCTGTGTTTTTGCCAGAGTAGCTGTAAAATTCATGTCACCACAAATTTAAGGCCTGTATATTTTTTCCCTGCATACATATTACCATCAGACCACAAAGAACTGTGGGGTATGGTCTGCAATACTATATCAAGCTAGAAATAGTGAACAGAAGCAGTTTGTGGAGTGAAACAGTGAAACTGAATATCTTGGTGGTGCTATATACTGACAAAAACTCTCTCTCTTCCTTCCCTACTGAAGCTGAAAGCTGGGACATAATAAAAGTAACCCTTTGGGCCGGAAATGCTCATTTTCCAAAACTTGATAACAATATTCAGTTACTTTACCAACATGTTTTGTTTATGTTTTTTTTTTTTTTGGCTTTTTGAGACAGGGTCTCACTGTGCAGTTCAGGCTGGCTTTGAGCTCACTTTTGTAGCCCAGGCTGGTCTCGAACTCGCAGCGATCCTCCTGCCTCAGCCTCCCAAGTGCTGGGATTACAGGCGTGAGCCACCACACCCGGCGACATGCTTTGTTTAAAGGAATGTATAATTCAGTCATCAAGAGACTGGGAAAGTGGCTCCAGGGATTTTTCTGTTTCTCCCCTCCATGCCAGGGCTTTTGGCACAGCTTCAAACAGTCTTGCTCGCCCAAGCCTAGATGCCTGTCTAGAGAATGGATGTTTTAAAGAAGTTGCCGTCTGTTCTAACTAGTTGCCTGATAAGTGAAGACTATCAGACAATGCCGTCTCCATTTTCCCACTGCAGTTACAGTGAATGTATGAACACAAGGATAAGCACGTGTACTTTGTATTTCTGTGTGCTTTCTCAAACAGATTCTAATCCTGCTTGGTCTAACTTTAGAAGAGCACTACCTAACTCTTGGGAAAATTACGTCTTCTATTTACGTGCAATCCAGATAGTGTTTCCTCTTCATGCATCCTGTATAACCTTAGCAAAATAACGCTAGCAAATGTTGGCTATCTCTCTCAGGATTAGGTAGTTGGACTCTGTCTGTAGAATTCCTTCTCCAGGTATCATGACACAGGATGGAGAAATGAATGGAACCAATTCATCTAAGAGGCTGTCTCACTCCAGCAAAATGTTATCCATTATGTAGTCCTTTACTTGGGATGCTATCGCACATTTGTCATTTCTGATGAAGCACCCGTGAGTCAGATGAAATAAAGGAGTACTTAAAATGTGGATAGTCTGATGAGAGTGGATTTCTAATTCAATTTTATTCGGGTAAATAAAGTTGATGTTTCAATAGACACATTTTAGTAATGGCTCCAGTTTTGGACGGAATACTTCCTGCAGGTCTTCCTGATGAGCTGATCACTGATGCACATTATGTGGATTCTAGAGCGGCTCTGTTGTTTCACTTCCTGAATGTGGTCATTCAGCTCTTCTTTTCTTTCAGTAGTGCACCAACTTGTTATAATAATTTCTTCTTTTTGCATTAGGTATGGTCAGTTCTTCTCACAACTAAATAATCCTGACTGAAGATCTTCCTTGGGTGAACTCATATATATCAGTATTGTTATCTGTACCTCTAACCTAAATCTGTACCATTAAAGGAACTTCCGACAATAAAGGAGGAAATTAAACTGTTAAAAAGGTGTGGAGGTTCGGTGATAAGGAATTTCATATCATCTTACTGGCTGATAGGTAAAACAAGCTTTAAGCATTAACATTGATGATTGCACTTTTAGACATGCTAGCTCATTGACTATAACTGTTATTTTCATTACTCGCATATCATTATCCTTATAGCACTGATGAAAAAAGGTTACATTTGATTATGACATTAAGGATAACAATGTTATTTTTGTGTTTCACAGTATGGTATATATTTTCTTTCAAAAGTTATATTCTTTTTTCACTGCAAGGAAAACAATGTGTTAAAATGATAAGCCTTGCAAATTTTGTGCTTTTCAGAGAGTTTCATACTTTTAAACGATCATTTATTGCCACTCAAACTAATATTTCTGGTACTTGTTTTTTGTAAAGATTAATCTTTCTTTTGTGGCTTCTCACTTCCACCTGATTGTTCCCTTATTTTCTTAACTTCAGATGCCTAATAATTAAACATATCTTAGAAAACGTATCTTCCTTTCCTTAAAAAATCATTGCAATTTGGCTATTAATTTGATTTGAGCTGGCCAATGTTAAGAAATCTTTAAAGTACTTTTTAAGGATCTTTTCTTCTCTAAATAGGGAAGGAATTCCCTTCTGTGGAGTGTGATTTTTTTTAATTGTACTATCAGATTTTCAGTATCTTAAACAATAGATAGCAATCTTAGAAACCTGTGAAGATTTATCAGCTCTTCCCACTAATAAGAATAAAAATTTTCTCTACCAGTTGCCATACTAAGTGATCTCACATCCAGAATGCTGCTTGCCTTCAAAGTTTTTACAAAATTATTACATAGTGAAATTATAACTGGGGAAAATATTTTGTTTTTCTCCATTCTATCTGGCCTTCACATAAAGTTATAAATAGGGCTGGTGAAATGGTTCAGTGGTCTAAGTGCCTGCTTAGGAAAGCTTAGGCAACCACAGGGTCCAAGTTTGATCCCCAGCACCACATGCTGAGCCAGCCCCAACGCCAGCGCAGGCTGAGCCGGCCATACGTAAAAAAGTTATAAATAATAATGTCTTTGGTTTATTATTTGATGCTTTTCAAAAATATAGAAGAGAGTTTTATAGTTAATTTTTAGAATATGTTTTTCTACAATTGACATTCATAAAAACTGTATTTTTTTCAGTACTGAGCAGAGCAACTTCTAAATACTAATCAAATATCTTTTATAGAGTAAGAAGTATCAAGTCTTATTGTATCATGTCATGCTATACAAATGGTATGCTTTGTTTAAATGAACAGGCAAAAGAGGTGCTTTTGGTTGGTTCATGGAATACATTTCTGACTCAGGTAACATTTTGGGGGCAAGAGCTGCAAATCAGACAAATATGTTAATATTTTTCAACACATGACATAACAACTATGAGCTAGATAATGTTTCCTCATGTTTTGATATTGTCAGTCAATAAGTACTGATGCAAGATGTGAGTTCAGTTTTGCTTGACTCCGTAGCCTATGTTCCAGTGTTTTGTATGGAGTTAGGTCCAGCTCAGTAGGGTAATTTGAGCTTCCTTTTACTTATACCTCATTCTATTACATTGTCTTTTTCCAGAATTTAAATTACCAGGAATTGCACTCAAGTAGATTTACCCACTTAGCTCACATACACTCTCAGTTGCCTTTACCTGAGCCAAGCTGTGTAGGAATACCCTTTAGAAGCCTGAAGGTTTTGCTGGTGGGAAGTAAAATACATTGTTCAAGTTAGGACCTGGGACTATGGAAGGCAGGTTGTGGAAGACATGGCTGTATGCATGAGAGTATGTGACTGACTCCTTTGTGGAGGAGAGAGATGTTGCAAAGAAATGTGAAAAAACTTTCAAGTCCCTGCTACTTCATAACCTATAGCAGAATTTCTTTCCTGTGATGTATCTAATCATAAATATTTCACCAAGAAAACTTAAAGGTCCTTGTTCTAGGTTTATTGTAACATCTTCCTTTACTTTTTTGTTATTTTAGTTTCTGTATCTCCTTTCATTAGATCAGTCACCAAAGGTATGTATTTTTCTTGCAGTTCATCTTACACTAAGCTTGACATATGACAATTTTCAACACTATATAGTTGTTTTAAGATAAACTCTTCTGGGGAGTGCATTTTTATAGTATCTAATGTGATTATGTAGCTAATTATACTATTTTTTTTAACACTTGGAGTGATTAGTACACATATCCACCAGAAGACATTTATGTAGAAGAATTTTAAAAATATACATTAGACCAAAGATTCCAAAACCTGTTCTCATTTATATATTGGATTTTACCATTAATATCAACTTTCTTAAAATTTCACTGGTAAAAATCAGCAATATTTGAATTTACAGAGTAGATTAAGTGGAAGGAAACTGTGGAGATTGGACAGAAAGAAGAATATCAGAGAAGTGAAATCAATTTAATTATCAAAAATTCATTATCTGCAATGTTAACAGAACAGATGGGTTAGCCCTCTGAAAATTTTCGTACTCTCAGATTTTCTTTAGTATGACTATTCACCACTCATCAACTCCCTGCCTTAAGATGCTTTGCTTTAGGAGTTGCAATTTTTCTGTGATTCTTTAGTCTTTTCTAAGTTATCATATATAAGAAATTATGTGCAAACATTTAAGAATGTTTGTAATTTAAATCATTTTATCAACCAATTATATAAATAAAAATGCATATATGTTTTGTGTAAAAGGAACAAGATTTTTCTGTTTTATTATGTAAAACACATGGTTTGATAAAACATTTCTCTTCCATGTAGCTCATATTTTTCTGAATATTCTGTCTTTTGAATCGCAGGTGTTGAACCCTAGTCTTCAGTGTACTAGTATAGAGAGGACTTGCAAGATTAATTAGATATAAAGGCTCTGGTCCTATGACAGTAACTGGTGTCTCCGTAAAGGGGTTGACATTGCCTGGGGCCCACCAGAAACTCATTCAACCCAGCAACCAGGCTCAGCATGGGAGTGGAACTTCATTCATTAGACCGGCCCAGGGTGGAAAACTGGGCAGAACTCCCCGAAGAGAGGCTAAAGGCAAGACCCACTGGGCTGATGCAGGAGCAGAGCATCTTGCCAGAGTGGTACAGCAAGTTCACCTCCAAGGGCTGCAGCAGGAAGAAGTGGAGCTCAGCAGCCAGACCCAAGCCACACCTGATGAGTTTCAACTTGGTAGATCCAGATTTGGTGCTGAGGTAAGGCCTCCACCAAAGCTCTGTACCAAATATCAGAATGCAAGTCTATACAAAATAACAAAGAGAAGGAGCAAAATGCATTGTCAGGCACCAAGCCAACCCAGAACAATTGCAGGAGACAATAGCATAGAAGAAATTGGAGCCCAGCCCAAACCCCACCGCTGGGAGCTGAGCCTGCGCACCCGCTGCGGGTAAGCCCCCGCGCCCCTCTGCCCCGCCTCTGCGTTCCCGCGACTAACTTCCTGTCCCAGCCCAGCCCAAACCCCACCACTGGGAGCAGAGCCCACGCGCCGGCTGGGTCAGGATCCTTGGCCTGCCTTCCCTTTCCCCGCCCCGCACCCCCCACCTTTTT
>PVJA010044659.1:0-16033 GCA_004027025.1 Myocastor coypus | reverse complement strand
AGGGAAGGAAAAAGGGAGGGAGAGGAAGCATGAGAACCCCCAGTATTACCCAGCACGCACTGTGTAAGTCCACAAGCCATGCCTGATGGTGTCCTCTCACTACGTCCTCACCAAAGTGACTTGAGGAAGCCTGCTGCAGAGAGGAGCAGAGGACGTCCCCTGTGTTAGAGCACGAGGTACCCCTTGCACAGCTCATGGCACGAGATCCCTGCCCCAGCTCATGCGCCCTGTTTTCTGATCCCCAAGAGTAATGAACCAGCGCGCGGGGTACAGAAGCACATCCTATCCGTCCACCAAGGTAATCACAGAGAAGGAGGTGGCCCTGAAGTCCCCGTTCTCAGTCCCCCAGCTCAGAGCCAGCCAGATGCAGCACATCGTGTCATGTCTCACAGATCCATGCTGCCTACCTTTGCAGATCAATCTGGTATTGCATATTCTTTGCCTCGGCCACGACAGAGGGAAGGGACACTTCATGACCCCTAAGAGAAGGAAGCAGCCTCCGGGATGGGGAAATTTAGGTGTGGTAGTTTTCGTGCAGACAGGCTTCAGCTCATGGGCGTCTGACTCTGGTCACTGAAGCTTTCTACCACTGGCTTCCTGGTGCTCATAGACCTTTTTAGCTTTTAAAGTTTGAGGTAAAAGTTGTGTAACAAAAGCTCCCTTCGAAGTGTACAGCTCAGTGGCATTAAGTGCCTTCAACATGTTCCGCCACCACTATCTAGAAAGTTCATATCCATAAAGCCATAAGCTCTAGGCCTTGGCATCAGTTGTCTAGAGGTTGCGAAATTGTAACGCTACGTGGCATTCTGCATTGGGCTTCTTTTAATAATGCTTCCAAAATCCATCGATGGCCTGTCTCTGTGTTTCATTCATTTTTATGGTTTCAAAATATTGAGTCAGGAGCCTGGCATGGTGGTGCATGCCTGTAATCCCAGCACTTGGGAGGCTGAGGCAGGAGAATTGATATGAGTTCGAGACTAGCCTGGGCTACAAAAATGAGCTCAAGGCCAGCCTGAACTGCACAGCGAGACCCTGTCTCAAAAAAGACAAAAAAAATATATATATATATTGAGTCAGGTAGAAACATCACACTTCCCTTACGGGTTCACAGACAGTGAGGCTGTTTCCACATTCTCGCTACTGGGAATAACTTTCGCTTGAGCACCTCCGTGCCCTGCCTACCTGTGGCTCAATATTTTCCCCCCGTACAGAGCAAGGATACTTCCCTAGGCAAGTACTGTGCCTGGCAGGTGTGTGGTGACAACTGCGGAAACAGGTGACACACTGTCAGGCACAGAGGACTGAGGTGAGCTTGTTCTGCCTGGTGTGGGAGCTCAGGAGAGGAGGGTCGTGTGCGCCTGGGACAAGCGCTGGGTTCTGGGTGCGGAACAAAGACCGGGAGAAGCTCCACGCAGGTCAATAACTAAGAAATGCCCGCTGCTGCTTTCAGGTGCCATGGCAAGCAATTTCTCTCTCCCCGCGAATGCGTCCGCCGGCACTCTGATTGCGCCCGCGGGCTACATCGCCCTGAACGTCTTCTCTTACACCATCATGGCGGTCACCTTCATCCTGGGTACGCTGGGCAACGGTCTCGTGATCTGGGTGACGGGATTCCGCATGAAACGCACGGTCACCACCTTCAGTTACCTGAACCTGGCCCTGGCAGACTTCTCATTCAGCATGACCTTGCCCTTCCTCGCGGTCCGCCAGGCCTGGGGAGGGTACTGGCCTTTAGGGTGGTTCCTCTGCAAGTTCATTTTCACCATAGTGGACATAAACCTGTTCGGCAGCGTCTTCCTGATCGCCCTCATCGCGCTGGACCGCTGCATCTGTGTCCTGCATCCCGTGTGGGCCCAGAACCACCGCACCGTGGGCCTGGCCAAGAAGGTGATCATGGTGGTGTGGCTCTGCGCGCTGCTCCTTACCTTGCAAGTGATCATTCGCGTGACCACGGTGACTCTTCCGCATGGAAAAACAGCCTGCACCTTTGACTTTTCACCCTGGACCACAAATGCTACGGAGCGGCTGAGGGTGGCCGTCACCATGCAGACCGTCCGAGGGGTCATCCGGTTCGTCATCGGCTTCAGTATGCCCATGTGCACTGTGGCCGTCTGCTACGGACTCATCGCCACCAGGATGTACAAGCAAGGTCTGATCCAGTCCAGCCGTCCCTTGCGGGTCCTCTCCTTCGTGGTCATTGCCTTCCTTCTCTGCTGGTGCCCTTTCCAGCTAGTGGCGCTCATCACCACCATCAGGATCCGAGACATGCTGACGGCGAAGGGAGAAAACCTTAAGATTGCGGTGATAGTAACGAGCGCCCTGGCCTACTTCAACAGCTGCCTCAACCCTATGCTGTACGTCTTCATGGGCCGGGACTTCCGGGAGAGACTGATCCACTCCCTCCCGGCCAGTCTGGAGAGGGCGTTGACTGAGGACTCGTCCCAGACCAGTGACACGCCAGCCAATTCTGCCTCAGCGCCTGTGAAGGGCGAGTTACAGGCGAAGTAAGGAAGGTGCCGGGCACACGTTTGCGGGCCTAGATCGGTCTTACCTCATGCCGAGGCGTCCTATACCGCAGGCACCCCTACTCTTCTTGGGGTTTGCTGCTTCTTGAGAATAGTTCTTTGTGCCCCCTGCTTTGAAGAGAAGAAATAGACGCAAGACTGCTGGTGATGTCTTTTTTTGATGTGGGCGTTCCAGCTTTGGGGTGGGGGAGGGGGTCAGAAGTGAGAAAGAGAGAGAGAGATTGTGCACCCTCATTAGCTGGAAATGGTCCTTATCTTAATAATTATTGTCCAGCATAGTTATGGCTAGGGTCCACTTCTGCTCTTAAAAGTGTCTCTCGGTGCACAGTGAGCCCTACTACATCATCCCAGGGAAATGAACAGATTAAGAGACATACAAAATGTAAATGAAGTGCTTTTTCAGTAGCTCAGCTTTTTTTTTTTTTTTTTTTTTTGTCTTTTTGAGACAGGGTCTCATTATGCAGTTGAGGCTGGCCTTGAGCTCACTTTTGTAGCCCAGGCTGGTCTTGAACTCGCACCGATCCTCCTGCCTCAGCCTCCCAAGTGCTGGGATTACAGGCGTGCGCCACCACCACACCCAGCAAGCTCAGCTTTTATTGGTCAATAACTAAGTGAAAATTAAAAGCCATAGAGATATCGGCCAAAGACACCCCCAGCCCCTAGAGCTTAACATCAAATTGCTCCCTGTGGTGCATTAGAAAACTGGGGACTCAACCATTCTCCCTATTTTCACTTTTTACTCCACATGTGGCTGGAACAGAATTAACCCAGTACCCGCAAGTGCTCTCCTTGTTCCCGGTGTGACTGACCCAGGCTACGACTTTGACACCTGCCTCAATTTCCTGATAAACTCCTTGCTCAAGGTCGTTAAGCATAGGATGTAGTTTCAGGAGAGTTGAGTAAGCCAGTACATCGCCTCTTTCCTGCCTTGGACCATCCTGCCTCGGATGGTGACGCCCTACTCCTCTTGGGGTTTGCTGCTTCTTGCGAATAATTCTTTGTGCTCCGTTTGAGCGCGTCCCAGTCAGCCACAGAGCCCGTGACAGCGAACAGTTAGACTCCAGAAACTCTTGGGCCTCAGAGTCCATCCTCCTTCCCTGCTCCTCCCCTCCAGATTCCTGCTCTTCTTTTAGGCAACTTGGAGATGACTTTACCCTTCGTACTCCACCACTCCCTGTCCCCGGGTCTCCTGTGCTAGCCCGAGCCAGCCATTCATGGCAACAGCGTCCTTAAGGCGCCAGCTGTGGAGGAATCGGCTCAGCACCACCGCTCTGTATCATTATCAGCATAGGGAAAAGAAAAAGCTGGTGGATAGAAGAGGGTTGGTGAAGAAGCCCGGGAGTGCCCGGCGGCGGCGTCTGCAGATGCCAGACTGTGCAGGTTGCTCAGGGGCTGGAGGATGATGGCTGGCTTCACCCCAGTTCCAGAGGAGATTCCTGAGCTCGAGGACAAGGTGTGGTCTCAGGAACCAATGGCTTCTCTACAGCCCCAGGATGGCCTTTTTGTCCAACCCCCGAAAATGCCACAGCTCTGCCCTACAGCACCCAATGCACTTATTTAATCTAATGCCTCTAACCCTGGCACTTCTAGAGGACACCAACCGATCCTTGCCTTCCTCCCTGACTACAGAAGCCTTCAATAAATGTTACTTCACCTAAATCTTAGCCTCTGTATCTCTTTTATCAGTACTCACTGCATAAGCAGTGAACCTTTGGCTCACCAACTCCCTGAGGCCAGCTGAGTTCTTGTTCTCTTCTTCACTCACAAGGAAATGAGAACGGGAACAGGATGTCACGAGCTGGGACCCACCGCTGGCCAGAGATCCCAGTTCTCACAGAACACTGCCCTCGCTCCTGCCACCAGCTGCGCGTTTCCCCGTAGCCTGGGGTTCTCTACTCTACAATAAAGACTTGCAAGGAGAGCAGAACAAGTAATCCCAGCTTACCAGGGGCAGAGAGACACCACGGCGCACTCTCTGCGGCCGGCCTCCTTTCAATCCCCTGCGTTCTTCCAACAAGCAGGTGAGACGCAGGCTAGCTTTACTGAGATTCTGGGAGTTATCTGCAACTAAGGATCCGCTCCCGAGATCCCCATGTTACATGTCAGAGCAGACCGGATGGTGTCACTATCCGAGGCAGGAGGGTGAAAGGCAGGAAAGAGGCGATGTATGGGCTGGGTGAAACCCTTCAGCCAGTTTCCTGGGGCATCTTCTCCTGTTGGCAAAGCAGCAAACCAAAGAGAAAGAGGTCTAGGAAGTAGAATTCAAAGGACAAATGATAGCCCTGTCCAACCGTATCCTGGCAATACCCGGTGTGGTCTTCAGTGGAAAACAGGCCCATCTAGCAGACAGGAAGAATGGGGACTCTCCTGTCCCATGTCTGGGCCACAATCCTGGCTTCGCTTCTCAGGAGCTCTGTGAGTTCAGGCTAATCTGCATACTTACCCCGCGTAAGTATTGGTCCCCTCAGTAAAGAAATGGCATGACTGATTAAAATGAATCGCATACAAGGCCGAGGAGATATCTCCATGGCACAAGTGCCTGCCTGGCAAGTGCAAGGTCATGAGTTTGAACCCCAGTCCTGCAAATAAATAAATAAGAAAAAATTAATCACATAAAAAGGAGTTCAGGGCCCGGCAGGATGGCTCAGTGGTCTAAAGTGCCTGCTTAGGAAAGCTTAGGCACCTTCAGGGACCCCGGTTCAATCCACGGCACTACATGCTGTACCAGCCCTGCCCTTAGAGCAGGCTGAGCCGGCCATAAAAATAAATAAATAAACAAACAAGCAAAAGTTCTGAAACAAACTAAATAAATAAATAAATAAATAAAAAGGAGTTCAGCCAGGCATGGCGGTGCACACCTGCGTTCCCGCCATTGGAGAGGCTGAAAACAGGAGCATCACTACCAGTGCAAGCTACGTAGCAAGACCCTGTACCAAATACATTAAAAAAAAAAAAAAAAAGAGTTTGATGATGAGATGGGATGCACCCCTATAATCCTTGAATTTGGGAAGTTGAGGCAGAAGGATTGCAGCGAGTTTGACACTAGCCTGGACACCTTAGTGAGCTCCAGTCCAACCTGAGCTGCACAAGGTGAGGCTTGCCTGGAGGAAGTGGGGGAGGGGAGAGCGGGGGAGCGGGGAGAGGCAGCCCTAGAGAAGCTGCCGAGGGGCGGGGCCGGTGCGGAAGCCTGTGGGGGGACGGGGGAGTCTTTTAACCAAGCTGTTGGAGCGGTGGACACCGCTGGCTCTCTTGGGCTGTTGGGCTGGTGTACCTTGTCGTGCTGGCCTTCCTGATGAGCTTGGCTGCTCTTGTCAGAGGAGGAGCTCGGGACCTTGTTGTCACTGAGTGGCTGTGCTTCATTTCTGGGGAGCTCGGGCTCTTACCTTTTTAAGCTTTGGAGGGGAGGGGAAGACGGCACACAGCTCAGCCTCACGGAGAAGTTTGTCCCATTCACTTTCCCTATCAGAACCTAGCTTTCCTCATCCCTGGAGGAGCCTGAGACCTCACTGTTGCTGAAAATAGCTGTGGTGCCTTTGGAGGCGCTCTGGATCTTACCTTCAGTGTTGCTTGCTGACTCCAGCTCTGATCCGTCAGCCTAAGCACCTGCCCGGCAAGCACAAGGACCTGGGTTCTATCCCTAGTACGGAAGGCGCCATGCCTGCCACTGAAACTGGGTGTGGTGGCACATGCCTGTAACCCCAGCACCGGGCAGGCTGAGACAGGAAGATTACTATGAGTCCAAGCTGCATAGCGAGACCCTATGCCAAATACATAAATAAATAAAATTTAAAAGAAGAAGCAAAGAAAAAGTGAGTGTCTCAGTTTGAAGGCAGTCAGAGACAAGGACTTAGTGACGGTTGAGCTTTTTCCATTCAGGCCTCCCACAGACTGGATAAGCGTCATCCACCCTAGGAAACGCAGCCTGCTTTACTCACTCTACACAGGCAAATGTTCATGTCATTTTTTTAAAAGATTGTCTCACGGGAACACCAAGAAGAAAGTGTAACCGGACTGGTGCAATCATTATGGAGAGCAGTGTGGAGACGCCTTAAAGAACTTGAACCGGAAATCCCATTCCATCCAGCTGTCCCCCTACAGGGAGTTTTCCCAGAAGAACTGACAACATCGTACCATAGCGACATCTGTGCACCTATGTTCATAGCAGCACAATTTGTGATAGCCACGTCCTGGGAACAACCAAAATGCCCATCATCTGAAGAATGATTGAAAACGATGTGGTATTTTTATACAACGGAATATTACTTAGCTATAAAGAATGATAAGTTTAAAGACTTTATATATAAATGGATGTATCTTGAATGTATACTCATAAGTGAAATAAATCAGACCTACATATGCAAATATTGTATAGTCTCCCTAGTGTAAGGACTCCAAAGAAGAAAATAAATAAATAAATAAATAAATAAATTTATTTTTTTATTGGGGGGGGGCATGCCAGGAATCAAAGTCAGGACCTTGCATCTTCTGCTTCCTCAACCCACATAATTTTTTTAGACGAGTGACTTAAATGCAAAATGCATTTGGAAGAGTTAAAAAGAATTAAGGCTTATTGAAAGTGTTAATATTTAATTATTTAACGAATCTCACATACCTGTATGTATTAATTTAAACAGATTTGATGATGAAAATATGTAATACAACCATTGTTAAATTTTTCTTCTTGTTTTGAAATTCTGTACTCTTTTTTATGTACTTTTTTATATGTACTCTTTTCTTTTTAGAATTTTTTTTTTCTTGCTTCAGAACTTTTGTTTGTTTATTTATTTATTTTTATGCCCGGCTCAGCCTGCCCTGAGGGCATGGCTGGCGCAGCATGTGGTGCTGGGGATTGAACCGCGGTCCCTGCAGCCACCTAAGATTTCCTAAGCAGGCGCTTTAGACCACTGAACCATCCTGCCGGGCCCCATATATGTACTCTTGTTACTCTTTTTCTATCTTTGTTTCTGCTATTTTCACTCCTTAAAATAAAATTTCAAATTAAAGAAATAATAATAAATTTTTAAAAAGAATAATGGGTAAGCAGCTATCTGGCCGCCCTGTATCCCAGGGAAGCGGGCACATGCAAGAAACCATCACACCTCCCGACAGCCGCTCCTCACTGTGGAGAGCTGACTAGTTCAGATATTAAGAGGCGGTGCACCGGATGCGACAGGGACAGATGCTTGTGTGGCCAGTCCTCCTTCTGGACTTGTCTCCGTGTACTTCTTCCTCTGACTGTTCATCCATAGTTTTCTAAGATCCTTCTATGGCAATCCTGTCATAGTAAGTACAGTGCTGTCCTGCATTCCTTGGGACCCTAAGCTGATTACCAAAACTGAGGAAGGAGTTGGGGGACTTTTGATTGGAAAGCCAAGAACCCTCCACTTATAGGTGGCAGGTGAACTGGAGGATAGATTTGTGGGACTGAGTTTTCAACCTGTGGGGGCTGTGCTGACTAGGGGCAGTTACTGTCAAAACTCAATTAAATTGTACCCATTACAGGGCCTGACGGGATGGTTCAGTGGTCTAAAGCGCCTGCTCGGGAGGGTTTGGCCGGCTTCAGGGACCGCGGTTCTATCCCTGGCACCACATGCTGCGCCAGCCCTGCCCTCAGGGCGGGCTGAGCTGGCCATGGAAATGAGTGAATAAACAAAGGTTCTGAAACAAGAAAAAATAAATAAATAAATAAAATAAAAAATTCTTTAAAAAAAATAAAAAATAAATTGTACCCATTACAGAAGTTGAAAAATCAACCCCCAAAGTAGAGGTCTACGAGAGAGGGAACTTAGGGGTGAGGGGACCAGTGATATCCAGATATCCAGGAGGTTCCATCTCGCTACAAACTGTCAACACATCCGGGATATTTGGAAATCAAGAGTAACCTCAGTTCCTCTTACCCAAGCGCCACAAATTTACACTCCCCACTTGTTCCTCAGTTCTATTCGGAAATCTCTGAAGCCTGAGACACTTTCCCAGTTGACCACAACTCGGAGAAACCCCGAGGCTAAACCAAAAGTGAAGTGGAAAGTAACTTCTGTCAGAAAATAGATCGGGGTTGAGGGAATTACAGGGATCTTAGGGAGTCCCGGACTGCAGAGACCAAGGGCTCCATCCCTTGGGGCCACCAGCTTCTCCTTTGCGAAATAAGTACTCTAAGAATGCTCCCCAGGGAGGATTTTCTGCACAGTGCAGAGACAGAGCTGAGCACTGGACAGAAGCCGGTAGGAGCAAATCTTCACTGCGGACACAGCTCAGCGTAGATCTCGAAGACTTGAGGTCCAGCGAAAGCCACCAGGCATGCACGAAGACTCACTGCACATCAGCATGGACCTTAAGGGCGGGGTGGCAACTAACACATGCTCCTGAGGGGCGTGGCAGTGCTCACCTTGGCAGGTCAGACGGGTGTCCTGTCTCCCGACCCAGCTGCTGTTTACACGGGTGCCTTAACGCTGCAAGCAGTTATTGACTCATTTATGACACGCATGATGCTCTGTGATAAAATTTCTACTGACTGGGTGAGAGAGAGTGGATGGAGGGAGAAAAGAAAGGAAAGAGGCAGAAGGGAGAGAGAAAAGGAGGAGCATCAGAGGGAGAAAGGGGAAGGAACAAGCCTTTCCTTGGCACACTGGAGACAAGGACGAGGTTTAGACTTCTCCACTGAGCGGATGGCGGGGAGGGAGTGGGGGCGGGCTTAAGAGAGAGAAGGAAGATCACTTCCGGTCTTTCCCTACCCCCACCATCACCCACACCTCTTGAAACAGAAAAAGGTGACTGAGGGAGACCCCAGCACTAGGGAGGCAGATGGCCGGATTCCAACACCGCTGTGCCCGTGACCTGACACAGCTGGGTGGTGTCTCAGGCAGCAGTGGTACCATGGATTAACCGCCTGGATGACCAATAGAGTTCCCATGGGCTGGGGACACCTCAGGGCAGCCCGCAGCCCTGGCTTCTGTTTTGTAGGGACCTGACCTTTCTCTTCCCTATTTAGAGATGGGGGCACACAGCCTCAGCGATGGGCTAAAACGGCCCGTCAGCTCCCAGCGGGAAAATTGTTCAAATTTCACGAATCTTACCACCCACGTTATAATGTTAAATCATGTACACTTCAGTGAAATGCGTGCTAATAAAACTGAAGAGAGTGACTTATTAAAATTCCTCACTTCTTAACTGTTTTTTTTTTTTTTTTTTTTTTTTGCTGTCTTTTGAGGAACAAATAAGTCTCAACACTCGTCTTGCCTGTTTGCCCTACAGTAACAAAGCTGTTGACCTGCATTCATGTGACAGCTACATGACAGGAGCCACCTTGTAGCTGAATCGAGCTGTTCCACGTGTGCATTTGTAGCCCTGTGTTGTGACATGGTTGGCAAGGGAATTAGAAGCGCTGGCCCTGAGTTTTCAAGGAATCACTTACTTTTGTTGCAAGCTGTTGTAACTGTGCATTGTAATTGTAATGCAGAGAATTTCATATTGCTATGTCTACTACATCCTTTAAAATCAGTAGGATTTATTGCCATATATATATATATATATATACATATACATATACATATATATATATATATATATATATATATATATATATATATGCACATGTTTTCCCCCCTGGAGAAGTCATTTGCCAGAACGCTGCAGCGCAGACAGCACATGTGTCCTGGATTCTCCAAGAGCCATATTTGAATCCCAGCTCTGTCAGTCCTTGTGTGACCTCAGACCGGTCACACCTCCCTCCTCGCACTAACCTCTCTGACACAGGCACCCTAACGACTATCGGAGGAAGAACTTTTGCCGAAACCTCATGGAGCGGGGAGCCCAGACTCCACTGTGAGCCACGGCCACTGTCGAGATTAGGGCTGGGGACGGGTGTGCTCCGCCTGCGTTCTCTCGCCTCTGAGATGCAGACAAGAGTGGCATGCTTCCTGTCGGACGCGTCTCCCTTCCTCACAGGCCTCCTCTCTTTTGGTTCCATTTTCCTTTGGTCACCGTTATGGTGGACAGCCACTCAGCAGATTTTATTCTCAAACCTTGGCACTAGGATTGTGGAAGAGGAACCTCCCAGTGGCCCATGCTGGTCCTGATTGCTTCAGAACGGGAAACGTCTCCATGACAAAGGCCAACAACACATGTGTCACATCTGGTCTCTAATATTAGTCTACTAGGGCCACTGCAACTCATTACCACAGCCCTTGTGGCCTAAAACCGCAGCACCATGTTACCTCACAGCTGTGGAGACCAGAAGTCTAAAATCAGCGGGTCATCAGGCTCTATTCCTTGTGGAGGTTCTAGGGCTCTTTCCTAGCACTCCCTGGTGCTACGGATTGAAGTAAGGCCTCTGTTTCTGCTCCTGTATTGAAGTCCTAAGCCGCAGGGCCTCAGAACGTACGTTCATGTGAATCTGAGCAAACGCAAGTGTTATTATTTAAGTTAAGATGACATCACACAAGAGTAGGGTGGACCCATAATGCAATATGACTGGCGTGGCTTCTATAGACTGCGACTTGATTCATGATCCCTGGGACTGTGTTTTAGTACCGATGGGATTATCAACCTGAGTATGGCTGAGACTATGGGTGTGGTCTAGGGCGGATATCCTAAGGCGCAGAGCCTGAATGTAATATAAAGAGCGACAGAGAGACAGACAAAAGCTGTAGCTGTTGCTCTCTGCTGCCGTTTGGTTGGCTACCTCTGCCTCCATTTTGTTGCTGTTCCGCTGCCATGAACCTGATGCTCTACTCCACCCTGCTCTACTCAGCCTTGGGCCAGCCGAATATGGACTGAAAGCTCCAATAACTGTGAGCTAAACAAACCTTTCCTTCCTTCATTTTGAGTGTCGGGCATTTGTCCCAGCAATGAGTAGAAAGAAACCAAGACATGCAGGGTGGCAGGCGTTCCTCTTCACAGGGAAGGCAGGGCTACAGGCTGCACGTGTGACTTCCGGCATGAAGGGCCAGGCCTGGGGAGCAGGCGACAGCCAGCCACAAAGTGCGCCTGAGCTCCAGGTGTGGTTCTGGGCCCCCACGTTCTCCAGCGACAGGCGTTTCATCTCCTCAGCTGGTAAAACAACAGACTAGTGGAAAGGAACCGTGCTCCTTCCTTTCCAACCCTGTCTTCAGGAAGAGAAGCCGTGCCCTGCGTCGCTGCTCCCCAGCTGCTCCCAGCTGGGAGTCCAGAATTGCGAACTGGGAGATAAGTTTTAAGCCTGCACAACAGCGCAGGAAGCCCAGGCAGCAGTTTCCTGTTCTCCACCTCCCTGGGCAATGACATCACTAGAGTTGGGGGAGGCAGGCTTGAGGGCTCCTGCAGCCCAGACCTCAAGGGGTGCCCAGATCGCTGCTCCTGTCACCCTCTCCCATGGAAGCCGTGGGCTGCCCGTCTGCTGGCTGGCTTTCTAGGCAGCACCCTTGGGTGCTCCCAAGATTCTGCTCCCAAGATAGGAGGCCTCCTCATTCGACGTCGCAGGGACAAGCTAGACCCCAGATTCACCTGGCGCCCGGGAGGGCTGTGTCCGCTCTCACCAGTGTGCAGTGGGGTCTCCCGGTCTCCCTGGGGCTCAGTGGGGAAGGAGGCTCAGGGCCACCTGCTCTACTCCAGAGCATAGATGCCTCCAGGCTGGCCCGTCCCGCAGGGGACTCCTCAGCGGAGGGCTGCTGCAGGCAGGGAGGCGAGGGGTCCCCCGGGGGCACCCGAATCCGTCTCAGAGCCCCACAGAGGCCGTGCTTTGGACCTGGAGCGCTACCCTGCGACTTGACCTAGTCGTGTTTCACAGATGACGAGACAGGGGCCCAGGGAGCGGTGCCGCTCCTTGCCAAGCACAAGTGAGTAACTCGCGAGGTGTTTGTGGCTCCCTCGGATCCACTGTTGAAATCCTAACCGAGGAGGTGAGGTCATTAGGATGTGGGGACCTCCTGCCAGGGATGTGTGCCCTTCCCAAAGAGGCCCCGGAGACCCCGTCCTAATGAGGTCCTGGTTGCTGTTGCGTGATGCTGGAGCCAGGTAATTTAAATGGAATTGAAATTTATTTGACTCATGATTCAGACACCTGGGAAGCCCAGGAACATGATACTCAGGGCTGCCGAGCATGGGGCGGGGGCGGGGGGAGGGTGGCAGGGGACCTTGGGCTGCTTTGACGCCTAAAGGAAAGAGAGAGGGGGGCAAGTGGATGCTTGAGAAGGAGTGAACGCGCAGGGGCGGACTCTCTTCGTAACAAGCCATGGCCAGAATAACAGACGCGGTGCTGGGGGAGAAAGAACGGATTTGTGCGAGGATGGATTCATCAGAGCTTAGTGACCTGACTACCTCACAAAGTTCCTGTGCTTTCTCTACTCTGTCACAAGGAGACTCAGGTTTCTACATGAGTTTTGCAAGGGACAAGGCATAATCACCTTCTCTCGGTCTCTCTGTCTCTGTCTTTCTGTCTGTCTCTGTCTGTCTATCTGTCTGGCTCTCTCTCTCTTTATGTATCTGTCTCTGTTTCTCTGTCTCTGTCTCTCTCTGTCTCTCTCTTTCTCTCTGTTGCTGTCTCTGTCTCTCTCTGTCTGTCTGTTTCTCTGTATTGGTTGCTTGGTCTCTGTCTCTGTTTCTCTGTATCTGTCTGTCTGTCTCTCCTCTCTCTCTCTCTCTCTCTCTCTCTCTCTCTCACACACACACACACACACACACACACACAGGCTGCCTATGCTGTCTGAGCTGTCCTTAAACTCACAAGACCTAGCAGTTCTCCTCACATGCAGCCCCAGTCGCCCCAGTGCCTCACCCTGTGCCCATGAAGCGCGATGGCAAGGATTTCCTTCCCAGTGTCCTCCTCCCTGGTGACCGGGCAGTTCATGCCCAGCCCTGCCCTCTGCTGCCCGGTCACACTGTGTAGACCTCTTGTGGAGGCACTGCTGACCCCGTTGTGGCACTAGGACACAAGAGGGCAGTGGGAACTTGGAGAGGCGGAGAAACAGAGCTCCATGCAAGCGTGGGACAGAAACCTGTGTGAAAGAGAACTACCAGAGATCAGAGGTGGTGGCCCTAAGAGCCCCGGACCCAGATGTTCTGTGAGCGGAGACACCCATCCAGGCCCAGCCTCCAGACCCCATTCCCCGCTGCGAGCTGCTGGGTAGACAGAAACCCAATCCCCAACACCTGACTTCTATTACCTGGCTCTGTTCTCCGCCTCCCAGCACTCAGAACAAGCAACGGCTCAGCCGTCCTTCTCCTGCCCAAGATGGCAGACATCCCTGCTTCTCTGCAAGACGGTGGCCAGCAGCTAGCTGCAGAAGGAAGCCCCGCTCCCTCTTCCTTGGGCTGGCTCTGTCTCCTCCAGTGCAGGGGCCAGAAGTGGAGGAAGCAGGGAGCAGCTGTCTGGCTCCTTGTCACACACCCTCCCCTTCACGGTGTCCCCTCCGTCCCAGGGTTTCCCAGGAATCCTGGAGGCCTAGGTGTTTCCCAGAGTGCAGCGTGTGGGAGGAACAGCTTCCTCTGACTCCAGCCTGGCCTTGCTCCACAAGAGTCAAGCCGTCTGTGTTCCTGGAAGTCCAGAGGACGCCGCCTGCTCCCAGACCCTACGGGTTCCTGCCTGAGCTCCCCTGAGCTCCCTGCAAGCTGTCTTTCCAGGCTGGCCACTCAGAAAGGCACAGGAGGCACGTGGAGCGGGGATTGGGGCTGTCCTTGGCCTGTGGCCTGTCCCTCCTGCTTATCTGTTCTCACTCCACTCGCTCTGTCTCACTATCACCCTCCCTCTACTCGGCCTGGCTGGGAAAGTCCAGAGCGTGAGGCTTCGACCCCGCCAGGCAGATGGCCCAGGGCAGCCAGGAACAAATGGGGCAATGGGAAGAAACAAGACGGAGAAATCCAAAAATAGAGACTCTGAAGGAAAGAGTCCGAGGGCAGAGAGGAACACACACAAGATACAGCCTCAGAGGAGAGGCGGGGATGCAGAGGACATGGCAGAGGGTGGACACAGCCAGATCAGTGGACAGGCGGACGGACACAGACACAGGCTCACACACACACCCCCACACACACCCCACGTACAGAGGGTACTAAATTCAGGGAGAGACGGCCACAGAAGAAGGAAGTCAAAGACAGCACGAAGGGCCAGGAGATAGCTCAGCAGCATAAGCACCTGCCTGGCAAGTGCAAGGTCCTGAGTTCGATCCGCAGTACTGCTGCACACACCCAAAAAAAAAAAAAAAAAAAAAAAAAAAACTCAAAGACAGCAAGAGTCAAAAATTTAGAAAGAGGCAGCGACCCTCCTCCTCTTCTTCGTCCCTCTTCTCCTTCCCCACTTTGATTCTCTGCTCCCGGGTCATCCCTTCAAAGGACACTTGATTCCTATGAATTCGTTAGGTACCAATTTCTGGTCCAGGATCCAGACAGCCTCAGCACGAATAAAGGAAGGAAAGACAACTGAGCGGCTTGCTTCTATCATGGGAGGCACACTGTCCCCCAAACACAAGGTCTGAAAGGAGCAGACCAGTGGGGGGGTGCATGCCGGTGATGCCAGCCTTCAGGAGCCAGAGCCTGGAAGAATCCCTGAGTGTTCAAGTGCAGCCTGGGCTACATAGTGGGTGAAAGTCGCTATGCATTTGTCTTAGTTACTCCTCAAATACCCGACACTCCAAATGAGGGAAGGAAAGGTTTATTTATCTCACAGTTACTGGAGGTTGCAGCTGGCTCCAAGGCAGAGAGCCACATGACAGAAAACAACCTTTATTTTTATTTTTATTTTTATTTTTATTTTTTTGTCTTTTTTGAGACAGGGTCTCACTATGCAGTTGAGGCTGGCCTTGAGCTCATTTTTGTAGCCCAGGCTAGTCTCAAACTCTCGCTGATCCTCCTGCCTAAGCCTCCCAAGTGCTGGGATTACAGGCGTGCGCCACCACGCCCAGCAAAGAAAGCAACCTTTAATGGCAGCTAGCAAAGAGCAAGAGAACAGGGAGCGGTAGCATCTGCGCAAGCCGCCAACTTCTCTTCCTTACTTACACTTTTTTTAATATTTAATTCTTTTTTCTTGTTTCAGAACTTTTGTTTGTTTATTTATTTTTATGGCCAGCTCAGCCTGCCCTGAGGGCAGGGCTGGCACAGCATGTGGTGCCAGGGATTGAACCGCGGTCCCTGCAGCCACCTAAGCTTTCCTAAGCAAGCGCTTTAGGCCACTGAGCCATCCTGCCAGGCCCCTCCTTCCTTACATTGAAATGCAAATCATCCAGAATATCTAGCAAATAAATCATCTACGTGGTGAAGCATTTACTAAAATGCAGACCTCTTCATGTTACTTTCTGGGGTCCCTTCACCCTCTCTAGTTCTCTAGGAAACAAGTACAGTGGTCCCCTCTTCAATTCCAGGAGATACTTTGCAAGATTCGGAGTGGACGCTGGAAACGCCAGATAATTTTTTTTTCTTTTTTTCTTTTTTCTTTTTCTTTTCTTTTTTTTTTTTTTTTTTTTTTTTTTTTTTTTTTTTTTTTTTTTTTTTTTTTTTTTTTTTTTTTTTTTTTTTTTTTTTTTTTTTTTTTTTTTTTTTTT
>PVJA010044658.1:0-16055 GCA_004027025.1 Myocastor coypus | reverse complement strand
GGGTTCGAACTCATGACCTTGCACTTGCCCAGCAGGCACTTGTGCCTCGGAGCTATCTCCCCAGCCCCTAGATAGACCTTTTGGAATGTTTAAATCAGAGTAAACTCATTCTTTCAGATGTAAACACTGAAAATTAAAAGGCATCATCATTATTATTATTATGCTTATTAGTTTCCGTTTTGTAGCAGGTTCAAATAACAGAAATTTCCCAGATGCCCCTGCTGCACACCCATACTACAGAGAGCTTTATCTCTTTGCTCGCCAAATAACCCACCCTTGTCGGTTCCTTGGAGCGAATCAGAATTAGCATCGAGTTAATTCGCTGTCCTCTGTCCCAATGGGCAAAGAATTGCAGAACTATTTCTTTGTCTCTACTGCCCCCTGGCGGCAGTGCAGCTGAACAGCCAGGTAATGACCACACTCATCCGGGTTCCTCTGGATGCCTGCGGCTGGGAATCTGTAGGCCCTAAAAAGATGCATCTGACCCCTCCCCTGAACTCTACCTACAACCGCCACTGCACCTGTCCTTCCTCGCTGACCTTGCAGGTCCTGCGCTCAGAACCCGGCTCTGTTAGACCTTGAATAAAGCACTGCAGGGTGCCTAAGTTTCCCTGGCTTTCCCGTAGGGGTTACCCCATGCCTTCTGCCAGTCCTGAGAGTGCCATGTTGGATGTTGTCCGGGAGGACAAGGGCAGGACTTCCTTGTACTGTGCATGGCTGGCATTTTGGGCTGGACCATACTCTACTGTCTGGCAGGACATCGCCGAGCATGCCCGTTTGCGGTAACCAAAACTTGTCTCCAAAGGGACCGATGGCCCTGGCACAGGACTGCAGGTAAAACACAGGCTTCCGAGTTGGGTTTCTCTTTCAGATACACAGCTTGTGCGTTTTCAGTATTACCATGTCCCGAAGGCTGCACTTTTATTTGCTCCATGTGGGGACCTCCCCCTGAGGACAGAAGCTTCAGGTACCTGTTCAGACTCACACCAGTCTCTGGCTGTTTCTCTAGCACCTGGGCTGCAGGGGCCTGGGCAGCAGTGGGGGACCACAAACTGGGGTCAAGTTCACCTCTGGCTTCTCCCCAGAGAGAACCTAAGGTTTCCAGGGTGGGATTCAGGGTCAGAGCGCTTATTTGCACAAGGAAGGAACAGGCTCAGAAAGGGGCAGTGCCCGATGCAGAGTCACACAGCCACTGCAACGTGTGGCGGAGGCAAATCTGGGTTTTCACTGTCGCAGCTCCTGGCTGATGATTCATTATGTCCCACTGACACTGGAGAATGAAACTTCCAACCTGAAAGCTAGCTGCCTGGGACGAGTTTGTATTCTCTAAAACCAAAGAAGGAATTTTAGGGACAATGGAGGTTAAGACCAGAATGTGTTTACTGGGGAAAAGAAAGCTCCTGCCTGAGAGGGGGACACATGGGAACTAGCAAGGCGGACATGAGGTGGGACAAAACTATGGTCAGCCAATGGGATTACAAGAACCATTGCTCAGGTAAAATGGGTTAAATCAGGATCAAATGGGGAGGCAAATCATGTAGTAAGCAGGCATGAATACAGAACAGTGACTGGCTTTTCCTCGACGACAGAGTCTTACTTAGAATATCAGTCCCTGATGCCCATCCCTAGGGAGGCATGTGGGTGTGTGAGTGTCATCTTTTGCCTTGAGGTCTCTCCCACAGCTGCAAGGTATCTTGTTTCCACGCTGGCTCCTTTGAGAGCCCAGCCCTATCTGATTGCCCATAATAGTTCTATCTAACTCAGCTGCTTGCAGTGACATTGCCTCTGTGAGTGTGCCCTCAGTCACTAACACAGACTGCTCGGTCAGAAGCCAGGAGGCTTCAGGGAGTGAGAAGTGTCCCGGTCGGTCCACAGCGGGCAGGGCAGGGTGGAGTGACTGGTGGCAGGTAAACTGATGCAAGGCGAGATGGGGAAGTCTGTGGGCACCATGCTGAGAGCGATGTCACACACAGAGGCCAAACGGATTCCTGCAAGTAGGAGCAGCCACTGTGTGGCTCAGGCTGGCCTTGAACTCATAGGAAACCTTGTCTCTGCCCCCGGAGCACTGGAATTTCAGGTGTGCAACATCACAGCTGGCTAGAGATTGAATCTTGATTGGCCTATGAGTCAGCATTCTTAGACTTCTTCCACCGAGTGCACAGGATGGACATGTGACCTCATGCTGACCAATGGCCACTGGCCTTTGAGGGTGATCCCTGGCCACAGGAAGCCTCCTTCAGGCCCAACATCCTTTGCTGTTACCAGACACCTTCCTGCATGACTGTTCTGCTTCTGCCAATCTGAATTTTGCTCAGTTTCACTTACATAATAAGTGTAAAAGAGGGCTGGTTTCAAATAATTTAACAGTCAGAGTGACAGGGGCACTGGCCAACAAGGTGGCCAACTGGCCCTTTGGCAAGCGCTGAGCCTACTTAGGCTCCGCTATAGAGAGTGGCAATGGAGTGGGCTCTTAGCTGTACTGTTCTCACGCCAGGCAGTCTGGCAGCTTCTGTAAAAAGCAGGTAAGTCTGGAACAGACATTTCACGTTCTCCTCGTGAACTTGAGTCCGTGATCTGGTTGCAGAGGGCTCGGCCAGGCTGATGCAGCAGAGCTGGGCACGGGGTGCGAGTCGGCACGGGTCTCTGGGCTTTCATAGCAAGCTCCAGCTGAGAACTTCTGTTTTTAGCTATTGACCGAGAAGCCGATTTCAGCGCTGCACTTTATTCCGGAGCTTCCTGCAATACCTACCACGAGTCAGCTTTCTGTAGGAAGTAGACAACAGTGCTTTCTTCCTTTTTCTCTACAGCTTAGGGGAGTGGGTGTCTGAAGGAGGAAGAACATAGGTGCACTTCGCGGGGACATAATACCAAGGGGTAAAGGTCGCGATGTGAAGACCCCATGAGCCTAAACGAACACCTAACCCTAAAATCAGCCGCGGAAAGGCTCGGCTCCTGGCTCTCAGAGGTGGCACAGACAGAGTCAGTCTCGGTAAAAGAGAAGCTAGAAAGTGTTTTCATGGCCTCCCGGTGCCTCCAAGTTTATAAATTGTTTTGTCCAGACCACTTATATCACCATTGAGGTCTTGGTCCCAGCGCCCCTGCTGTCAGCACAGGTGGAGACTGCAACTCCCAGATAACACCTGGGGAGGAAACGGAAGCAAAGGTGGCAGCCGTAGTCGCTTTGCATCATGGGAAATGTAGTATATCGAGGGGACAGCTACTGAAAAAGCCCCTAAGGGCGATGGATTCTGGGGAGAGTAGTTTTTATGCCAGACAGAGGGAGCCTAAATCGGCAAGACTTCCTTGTCCTGGGCGTGGCTGGCATTTTGGGCTGGACCACACTCTACTGTCTGGCAGGACAGCGCCAAGCATGCCCATTTGGGATAACCAAAACCTGTCTCTAAATGGAGCTATGGCCCCTGTCCCTCAGAGCGTCACTTCTCAGGACAGTTTGGGAAAGGGATTTTTGAGTTTGAAGCAGAGGACACTGTGTTAAGATACTGAATTGGGGGTTGGTGAGATAGCTCAGCAGACTAAGCACCTGCTTAGGCAAGCACAGACACTAGGGTTCGATCCCTGGCACCACATGCTGTGCCAGCTCCATCCTTGGGCATGCTAAGCTGGCCAGCAAGACCAGATGCAGTGGTGCATGCCAGTAATCCTAGCACTGGGGAGGCTGAAAACAGAAGGATCACTATGAGTCCGAGCTGCATAGTGAGACTCTGTACCAAATACATTTAAAAACAACAACAACAACAACAAAAACTGAATTGTTCTGTGCTCTGAATAATAAGGAAAAGTATTTTTTTTCCTGTCAAAATTGCGAGTCTTGTTTCTTTCCTACTTTTAATCCCAGGATGTCAGCTGTAGGTGAACAGTTTGGATGAGGGAGAGGCTGGATATTTGACCTGGTGGGTGAGCTGAGTGAGAATTACACAGATTACAAGCCTTAGGAAGGAGCAGAGTGTAGCGCTCTCCCAGTCCTACCCTACCCTGTTGACTGCCCTGGTCCTAGTGCTGTCGGCTCTTAGTGATGGCCCAAAAAAATCCTCAGGAAGGCTCCCTAATCTGGGGCAGTAGTGACGTCCTGTGGTGCTGGCTCAACGTGGCAGTGGTGGTGGATGTAGCTAATACTGGGCCGGGTCAGTGAGGTTGAGCTTAGCCCCGGGCCCCTCTTTGGTGTGATGACATCTTGCTGTTCCATATTCTCTGTGGCACTGGGGATCAGATGGTGCCCTGGAGGGTGCTCAGAGTGGATCTCTGTGAATGGCCTGGTGGCGTGTGCCCATAACCCCAGCTCTGGGGAGGCTGAAGCACCTTGGGCTCCATAGGGACTTCAAGGATAAAGCCTGAACTACATAGTGTCATGAATGGATGAATGATTGGATGAATGAATGAATGAATGAATGAATGTCAGAGTGGACCTCTGGGAGACATTATCCATTTCTGTTCTTAAGGTTTTCTGATTCTCCGTTGTGGCTGATTCTCTCTGTATACACTTGCTTCTGGTTTCTGCTTGCTGCCACCCTAGGTCCAGCCTGCTGGACAGGAGTGTCCTCCTGTGAACCGCAGGTCCTCAGCAAGTCCTGTGATGTACCACAGAGCGTGGTTCCTACCCGTGGAGCTTTCCCCTTAGCTCTCTATGGCTAACACCTCACTGAATTCTTACCAGAGCTGTTAAGAGGGAAGGACTACAGGTGAGGAAACCAGCCCAAGTAGGGTGTGGGATCTGTCCCTGACCATACAGCTAATAAACATCAGAGCCAAGATTTGAACCCCGAGCTCCAGAGGCACATCCTGTAGCACTGCGGCACTGCTCCATCACTCATGGGCTAGGAGTCTGCTGAGCTCTGGGTGCTGGCCTGGGGGCTCTCATGGTCCCCTTCTGCTCTGTGTTTTTGGACATCACTATGGAGTTAAAGCAAATTCTGTCTCTTCCAGGCCAAGGGTTCCAAGAGGCACTGGGCACCCCTGCTTATGTCCGCTCCCCCAGGGGGAGGGCGGTTGGGACACGTCCGTCCTCTAGGGCTCTCCCTGGCCGGCCTCTGACCACTTCCTGTTTCTTGGTAGGAGACAGCTAGGGCTCTATAATAGCAGCTGCTCGGAGAGGAGGCCTCAGAAATTCTCAGCATGCCTTGCCCAGCCCCGGAGCCCATGTGAGCCCCTAAAAGAGTGGGATTCAGGGGTTCCTGTGTCTCCCTTGGTCAGACTCACAGCATGGGCTCTGACATCAGCCAACATTCATTCTGGCAGCTGTGGTCTCATGGTGGGTCCCAGGGCCCTTTGCAGGTCTAGGCCTGGGGGAGGCCTGGCCTGGTGTCTGCAGCTTGCAGTGAGGCCAGGGAGGCCATGAGTGTGCAGGGCAGGGGCTCCAGGGCAGTGCTACTGCCCATCCTCGGGGTCCTGGGGCAGGCTGCCCACCTCCTTGGCCTGCTTCCTGTGCAGTAGTGATAGTTCAAAGGAGGAATAAATGAGGTGATCCCAGTGTGTCAAGCCCAGAGGCTGGTGCACAGTAGCTGCTTCTGGATGCCCTTTGCCAGAGCGCATGGCTGCCCCGAGGTCTCAGGAGGCCCTGAGTGGCCAGGTGTAGGACCCATCTCTGCTCCCAGTCCCTGACTCCTGCACCTCCACACTGCCCGGCCTCCGCAGCTGCGTGACCATGTCCATCTCCGCAGGGAGCACCGGGCTTCCCCATGTGGAACCCTGCCTGGTTTGTTAGAATAACAGTACTGGTCATTACTGGGGTGCACAGCTTGGTGTCTACTGAAGGGGGAGTGGGGTATTGAAAGGGACATAATGTAAAAGTTACCATTTCAGTTTTTTTGGGGGGGAATTCAATTTTCACGGCTGAATAGTATTCTACTACATGGTTTTGCATTTTGTTCCTTCATCCATTTAGCCAGTAGACCCTTGTATTGCTTCCAACTGTGGCTGCCATGAAAAACTGCTGCCCACCGGGGTACAGAGGCCCACCTGTGTCCCCACTTTCCGTTCTGGTAGGCAGGTACTGAGAGAAGCTGCTGGGATGTTGGTGGTGGTGTGTTAGGTTTGTGAACAGCTGCCCAAAGCCATAGGGTTTAAACTAGGGCCATCACCCTGGGGTAGCTCCCCTGGCCATATGGGAAGCAGGAGACAGACTTCATAGGTTCAGGTCCTGGCTGTGCCACTTGCTGGCTGAGCCAGCCACTCACCCTGCTGCTGCTGCCAGCCCTAAAGTGATGCCACGAGGGACGTCCCAGCCTCGCTGCAGTGATAGGCAGTAGTGATCACTGGGTTCACAGACAGGAAGCACCCATGCGCGTGGGGCTTGGTGGCTTGCTCAGGGTGCCAGTGCTGTGCTGTCTCAACCCACTTCCCACAGCTCTGGCGGCAGCACCCCTGCCTGGTCCTCTTGGGGCTCCCTCTGGGAGCTGCCACGCCCCCACTGGGAAGCTAGGTGTCTTTTCCTTCACCTGGGTCTCTGGGACACTCCTTAGCAGTAGGCAACTCCTCTCGCTTTTGAAGATCAAAGCCAGAGGAGCTCCCTGGTCCAGTTCCAGGAGACTGCAAGTCCAGTCCCTGGGGGAAGCTGATCTCAGGCTGGCAGAGCACGGGTTAGGAGGAGCCCCTCCTTTTCTCCTTGGCCCGGAGCAGAGCGTTCTCTCTGGCTGGGGCTGGTGTGGGGGCTGCGTGTGAGGAGCAGTGAGAGGAACTGGGGATGGGCGTGCAGCAGGACGTGATGGGGCTGAGGAGCTCCAGACGCGACTGTGAGGGGCTTGGGTCTTTGTCGCCAGGAGAAGCAGCGAAGGCGTGGGAGGTTGCCTGGGGGTGGTGAGACGGCCTCTGCCTTTTGGCCCTGCACCTGTGCTGGCAGCGAGGTCTCTGGGCACAGTCAGGACAGTCCCTCGGGAGGTGCAGGCTGTGCTGGCCACAGGATGCTGCCCTGTTGTCCCTTGCAGCCTGGCCCTGTCACAGGCATCCACCCTATAGCCTTTGGTGACTGTGGGAGAGGCTCAACGCCAGATTGTGTTCTGGGGACTCTGCGTGGGAGGGGACCTGAGGACCTATTTCCCGCCTTGCTTCCTCCACCTCTGACTCCTCCAGGCCCCGCCCCCCGCCCCCCCCCCCGCCCCTTCACTGTCCTCTCCTGCCGGCTTTCTCCCTCCTCATCTCCTCCGCTTCTTCACCTGTTCCTTCACTGGGTGCTAACTCCCATCAGGAATTCCCAGAACGGCCATGGTGGCTCTCCTGACCGTAGCCCGCCCTGTGTCATTCAAGCTGTGCTTTGTTTTCTTTTCTTTCTAATTTTGTCTTTCTGAGATGGGGTCTCACTATGCAGTTCAGGCTGGCCTTGAGCTCACCTTGTAACCCAGGCTGGTTTCGAACTCACAGTGATCCTCCTGCCTGAGCTTCCCAAGTGCTGGGAGTGCACCACCACACCCACCTTATCCTGACACTTTCAAAACCACCCGTGCCTTAAGTGTTTGGAGGGACCCCACCACAGCCACTCAGGGCACTGATACCATCCTGGGGTATTAAATGGAACACATTGCATTGTGGGATAATGTAGAAAGTGCCTAGGGTACTGTGGATATTCAGAAATTAAACATCACTTTTTATTTATTTATTTTATTACATTATTATTATTAATTATTATTATTTTGTGTGGAGGGGGGACCTGGGTTTGAACTCATGACCCTGCACTTGCCAGGCAGGCACTTGTGCCACAGAGCTATCTCCCCAGCCCCTCACTTTTTACTTTTTATTTATTCAGTTTTTTGAAATAGGATCTCATGGTGTAGTTCAGACTGGCCTCAAACTCACATCCTGCACTGCCACACTCAACCATTGTTTTAAAGCACTGATTGAACATCTGTTGCATTTCAGGTCAAGTGACATTGGAAGCATGTCTGGGTGTCAAGGGGACTTTGTGAGTCTGGATCAGAAGCAGTGTGGATGACAGAAGTCATCTTGAGGAGCATGGCACAAGAGTGGCACCAGCACAGGAAGAACCAGCCACGGGTCTCTTCTTGATTCCTGGACAGCTGGTTCCAGTTCTGATCTGCCCCAGAGGCTCTAGGCCCGTGGTGCGGGTCTGGCTGCCTGGAATAAGCCTCTGTGTGCGTGCTCAGAGTGTGAGGATCCCGGTGTTCTCACCTGCTGCCTCTCTGGGAAGAGGGAGGGAACATGGGCAGAAGTGAAGAGTCAGTCTCTCAGAGATTTATGGTTTGCCTGAGCCCAGATGCCCTGCCGGAGGGGAAGTTGGGAAAAAAGAGCCATTGTGGAGGAGTTATAGCTCTTTTACTTTTGGGTGAGTCAAAGGAGAGAGAAAGCTCTAGGAGAGACCCAAATTGAAATGTCCATCCATCCATCCACCCATCCATCCATTACCTGTTAATGTATCTATCCATCCATCTGCCCATCCACCTGCCCACCCATCCATCCATCCACATGCTGATGAGGGCATCAGCTAGTCAGTCTTGCATCTATCTGTCCACCTACTCATCCAATCATTAAACTGGCCAGCCAGCCACATATCCATTCTCCATCCATACATCTGTCTTTTTTTTTTTTTTTTTTTGTACTAGGGATCAAACTCAGGACCTTACACTTGGCAGGTAGGCACTTAAACTGCTGAGCTATCTCCCTGGGCCTTCTCTATCTATCTATCTATCTATCTATCATCTATCATCTATCTATTCATCTTTTTCATCATCTATCCTTCCATCCATTCAATAAAACTTTGCTTGGCTCTAGTTTTTTGTGGAAACAAAACACTTATGAGAGAGAGAGAGAGAGAGAGAGAGAGAGAGAGAGAGAGAGAGAAAGAGAGAGAGAGAGAGATTGTGTGACATTTTCCTCCAGTTCTTTTTTTTTGCAAAGCTTGGGGTTCAAGACCAGGCCTGTATGACCAGGCCAATGCTCCACCCCTGAGCTCTATCTCCAGCCTTTAGAAAGTGTTTTAAGCACAGCTGCATCAAGAGGCTGGGGACAGAGCTCTGGGCCACAGTGCCTGCCTGGCAAGCGTAAGGCCCTGAGCTCCATTCCTAGCACCAGACAAGGAACAGCTTCACACAGGTTATATCCCATCCCTTACCCAGTTACACAGGCACAGCTCAGTGGTTTTGGCATAGTCACAGAGCTGTGACACCACTACCGCAGTCACTTTTTGAACTTCTCAACACCCTAAAGCGAAAGTTCTTTCCCAGGAAGTCATCACCCCACCCATCCTCTCCAATCACAAATCTATCTGCTGTCTCTGTTGATCTGTTGACCTCTGGTGCTCATTTCATGTCCATTAAATCATGGATATGGTCTTCCATGATGGGTTTGTTTATCTGTTATTTAATTGTGTATTTATTTATTTGACACAGGGTCCCACTACGTAGTTCAGACCTGTAGTGATCTTCCGGTCTCAGCCTCCCTTAGTTCTGGGATTACAGGCATGCATCACTATGCCTGGTTTCAGTGGCTGGCATGGCATGTGGTAACAGGGTTCAAACTCAGGTCCCTGTGCTTACTAGGCAGGCACTCAGATTGCTGTGCTGTCTCCCAGCTGGTGACTGACTTATTTCATTTTGATTAATGGTTCCAAAGGCCACCTATTTTGCAGCATATATCTTTTTATGGCTGAGTAATATTCCACTGTAAAGCTAGAGCACACCTGGTATATTCATCAGTTGATAGTGTTCAGGTTCTTTCCACTTGGGGCTGTTATGAATAATGCTGCTATTCACGGGTGCGTTTTCGTGTGAGTGAGTTCTCAGTTCTCTCCAGTGTTTACCTGAGAGCGCCACTGCTGAGTCATCCGGGGACTCGTGCTCCACCTTCCCGCACCCTCCTGGAACGACCTGAGTGTGCTCCAGAGCAGCTGCGCCATCTGATGTCCCTGCCAGCAGCACACGAAGGTTCTGGTTTCTCCATGTCCCTGTGAACCCTTGCTGTCATCTGCCCTCCTGCAGTTAGCCATCCCTGCAGGCGTGAGCGCCACCTCACCGGCCTCACCGTGCACTTCTGGGCGGTCAGCTCCCAGGCTCCCAGGTGGCCATCAGCCCTTTGTATGCTTCTCTGGAGAACCAGCTATTTGTACTCCTTACCCACTTCCCACTGGGCCATTTGTCTTCTTGCTATGGAGCTGTGAGAGCTCTGCAGAGGCCCTAGATACGAGTTCCTTCTCGGATCCTCGACTCTCATGTGTCATCTCCCCATCGATGGGCTCCAGTTCTTCACTGCATCTTTTATCTGCTTATTAAAGTGTCCTGCTTGCACAAAGATAGCCAAGAAATGCAGAAATGTACAAAGAGGAGGAAAAACAACCACCCAGAGGACATAGTGACTAATATTGGCTCCTATTTCCTATTTCCTTTCATTGTTTTCAATGCAACCAATTATGTTTTCTTTCCTCTTTTTTTTTTGTCTTCCATATTTGAGATTTTATTGGTTATGTTGAGGATCAGTACAGATGATTCACTCTGTACACAATTCTTAACACATGTACCCCAAAAATCCAGGTATTATTTTTCAGTTCTTCCGGTGACTTCTAACTTCAAGTTTATTTTTTTTTAAATTTTTATTTATTTATTGTTTTCTTGTTTCAGAACCTTTGTGTGTTTATTCACTCATTTTTATGGCCAGCTCAGCCCGCCCTGAGGGCAGGGCTGGCGCAGCATGTGGTGCCGGGGATCGAACCGCGGTCCTTGAAGCCACCCAAGCTTTCCCAAGCAGGGGCTTTAGACCACTGAGCCATCCTGCCGGGCCCCAACTTCAAGTTTATTTGTTTGTTTGTTTGTTTATTTTCAGAACCAGGGATCGAAGTCAGGATCTTGCACTTGCCAGGCAGGCACTTGTGCCCTTGAGCTATTTTCCCAGCCCCGAGATGTTTTTTTTTTTTTCTTTTTTCTTTTTGGCAGCACCAGGTCTAGAACTCATGACCTTGCACTTGGTAGGCAAGCACTTGTGCCATGGAGCTATCTCCCCAGCCCCCTCCAGCTTCAAGTTTAGAGGCAAATTTTCTGTAAGAGGATTAAGTACCAGCATCTTCAAATGCTGACAAAATGTTACTTAAGTCCCACCAATTCACAATTTTGTTATCACATACACTATAGACTCAAACTTTTGATCTTTCACAGCATATTAACAAAATGAGGCAAACTCGACTACTGCTACCAAAGATGTTACAGAGCACGCATGATTCTGACAAGGCAACAGTTAGGAAGTAATTTTCCTCAGGAAACAATTCTACTGAAAACAAAATGGGAATAGAAGTCATTTAAAGTATCCAAGACATATTAAGTGCATGACTGTGATCCCAAGTTGCCATTTCATATGTTTTGTGTTGCAGGATACAAAACTAACCCCCACCTATGAGATGTTAAGCCTATGCCCAAGACAGTCAAAGCCTGCCATACTTCAGTATCCTACTATTTTCTGTTGTGCCCAAAGACAAAGAAATCCAATGATTTCACCTCTAAAAACTCATTTACACTTAAAAAATGAGAGGAGGTGGGCTTCCCTCCTTTTAAAAAATGTCTCTAGAGCTATGAAAAAATGTATACTTACAAAATAGTTGGTAAAAATATTCTTCTGGATTGTACAAGAAGGAAGACAGGCAGCCCTGGCAAAAGACGGTGTGGAGTTAGGCAGACTCGGCTTCTGTCTCCACCACTTCATCAGAGGTTGCACCCTTCTCGTTTTCAGTTTCTCTGTCTCCCACAGGTCCTTCTGTGGTTTCTTGCTTAGCCCCTTCAGCTTCTTTACCTTTGGATTCCCTTTGCCCTTTTGCTTGCACTTTTCTGTCTGAAGATCTATCCTTTTGCACTGCTGTTTTCAGCTTCGTAGGAGCAGGTTTAGCTGACAGCCTCACTGATCTCCTCTTGGGCTCCTCCTTTGCCACCCTTTGCCCTGGCAGGGGCTGTGTATGGAAGCTGATGCCCAGGTGCATGGGACCTCGAAGAGCTCTGTGGCTCTTCACTGCAGTTCCTCCCCTCAATCATGCTTGCCTTTTGTTCACTGGTTAGATCCACACAAAGTTCTTTTCAACACCAGGGATCAAACTTGGAACCTCGTGCTTGCCAGGCAGGCAGTTATGCAACTGAGCTATCTCCCTGGCCCCAGGTACAAAATTCTAAAAGTCTAAACCAGATCTTCTTCTGTCCTGAGCTCATCATCCAAAGCCCTATCAGGGACAATGACTGTCGCCACCTTCTTGGTGATCTTTGCAGATGGCCGACTCACATGCACTTGTCCATGCTGAGGGCCTCACAGGGCACTATCCAGCATGTTTGTCAGTGGCTGCGTTCACTCTGAAGATAGCGCATCCATCAGCTGCAACGAGAGGCAGAGACCCGATTCCCATGTGAGCAGAAACAAGGGATTTATTAGAGGACATGGGATACCTTCAGAATAACAGGAGGGCAGCAATTCTGTAATGGAACCTGCACAGTTGGAAACAAAGCAAAACTACATGTGTGCCATGGTTTCCATAGAGCTGTTCATGATGGACAACAGAGCAGGTTCCTCAGGATGCACCAGCCTCTGGTTCTGTTGCCTTCATGTACCACGCAAGCTTGCCTTGCCTTTTCCAGGTGTGTGCCCTCTGACACCTGTTCCTCCTGTCAGCAGCTTTTGGACAAGAGCATGGTGCTGGGCAGGTGACTCACGGGACAGAGGTGAGCTTCATGCTCTAGCTGCAAGGGAGTCTGTCAGCTTTAACCTTGACAAAGTGCATTTTGTGGTGGGGGAGGATGGCCCAGATACAGGTAAGCAACTTTACAGGACAGAGAAATGGGATAGTGGAAGCCTAATATGTAATACTGTAATGTAACAGGCTCTGATATAAAAAATATCTTTCTTCTGGCTATGAACATGGACAAGTTGTGCACAGCCCAGGGGCTGAGGACCTGAGTTCCAGTCATACCTCTTCCCTTCACTAGCATGGTAACCTGCATTGTGGTTTAAACTTCATTCTACTCCCAGTTTCATTGCTAGTTCACTAGCAAAGTTGACATGCATAAATGTTCAGATGCTTACATTTGTTTTCAACATTTACAAAGTTGAAATGCTCCTATGAATAGTGACAGAAAAATCCCTCATGGAGATGGAGGAGTGTTGGGGAAACAGAATGGACTAGTAGACCTGAGGTTTGGAGATGTGCCTGGCCCAAGACACTTCTAGGTAGTCTGCTCTTACTATTTTCTCAATGATTTAACTATACAAATGTAAAACAAGCCAGATATGACAGCACATGCCTGTAATACCAGCGCTTTGAGAGGCTGAGCCAGGAGGATTGCAAGTTGAAGCATCACCTAGACAACTTAGCAAGATCCTGTCTCAAAATAAAAAATAAAAAGGACAGGAGAGGTAGTTCAGGGTGAAGACCCCTGGCTTCATCTCCAGGACTCCCCTCCTGCAAAAAACAAATATTATAAAGTCTGCAAAGGGGGGGGGCCTGGATGTCCTCTCTCCATGGAAGAATGCCACTGTCACATTAAGGAAAAGCAGGTGGGATGTGCTAGGTATGAGGCAGGGGTTTTTCAGAAACACAGTCACCTACAACTGGCTTTGAATTGAACACCGCCCCCCTCTACAAATTGGCCATGCTCTTCAGTGCCCATGAATGCCTGGGGTGGAGGGGATTCTCACTCTCCAAAGCAGGTCTCTGTGGCTACAGCCTGAAGGCTCTGGCCACCCACGTATCCCAAAGGCTTCTCTTTTCTTTTTGTGGAACTGGGGATTGAACTCAGGTCCTTGCACTTGCCAGGCAAGCACTTATTCTACTGAGCTATTTCCCCAGCCCCCTGGGTTTTTCTTTTTTAATTTTGATTTTGATTAGTCGGGGTTTGCAGTACATGACTGTATTCATCCTGGTGGCCAAGCCACATTCTAATTCTCTGTCCTTTTTGTGACTCGGGTGCCAGTTGGGACAGTGACCCCCAGATCTGCACCCACCTGACCCCTCGGAACATGAGCTTATTTGGAAAGAGTGTTCGCAGATGTGACCAAGCCAATGTAACACGTGCGGCCCCCAGGCCCAGTGGCTGGCTGTGCAGAGGGGAGGTGTGAAGATAAGCACCAGCGAGGGGCTGCTGACCACGGCAGCACACACACAGAGCAGCACAGCCAGACACCAGGAGATGCCGAGGACTACAGCAGCAAACACATGCTGGGCAAGGGGCACAGTGTCCCTCAGCCATCATGGGAGGCTCCAACCCTGTGGCACTGTGGTGTCAGGCTTTGTCACTCAGGACAAGTTGGCCTTTGTCACCAGACCTGGGGAAACGTACATGGGCCCGTGACACTGACCCAGTTCACATGGTGGCCAGCTGCTGCCAGGGCTCAGCCCTGGTAAAACGTTCCTTGGGACACTTGTCATGTATCCAAGAGGGAAGACCAGGCAAGACAGTCCCCAGGGACCTAGAAGGGGCCAGCTCTGCAGACAGGAGGACCAGAGCCTCTTACTGGCTCTTGGCTCTCGAGCCCTGATGTTTATTTGCTTAACAGGGTCTCTTTTTCTACTTTCTGTTGTTAATTTTACAAACAAGCTCAGGCATCCCAGGTGTGTCCTACAGCTGTGGTTCTGTCAATATGACTGTGTTTGTAATGGCAACAGCAGTGACCTTCAGTGCCAAAAGGAATGGGGAAAATACGGAGACTGCCCAGAAGGGCAGGAGACAGCCCTGCATCCAGGCTCTGGGGGAGTCAGGACCTGTTGGGAGTTCAGGTCTTCCCATGCATCACCTCCTGCAACAGCCCCTGTGGCCAGGGAGGAAAAGCCCACCCTGCCTTCCCACGATGGCCACTGTCCTATGAGAGGGCACCAGGCCCATCTGAAGCCATGTTTACAGCTGTCCTTGCATGTGGCCTGCCTTTCCCGGGGGAGACCGTAGGGATCTTCACGTGAGTTCATTCGCTGCCTAAATTCACTCCTGTGTCCCTGGCTTCCGTCAGGACAGACAGCACGCAGCAAGGGTTTGATTAATGTTTGCTCAGCAACAGTGTCTCAGCCAGCCTGTCAAGGTCCTGCGGGTAGGACACCCTGGTCCTGGCCTGGCCCACAGGAGGAGCCTGTCTGAGCAGAGCCCTGTGTGGGCCCCCTCTTTGGCCCCAAAGCCCTCGGTAGCTCATCATCTTCAAATGCTTTGGCAAACTCACAGACCCTGAACCAAGCCCAAGTCCCTTCCCAGCTTGGCTTTGGGGATAAGCACTCTGGCCCCAGCATGCCGAGTCCCTGCCCTGAGGGTCATTCTTTCACGCTGGTCCTGCCACCTCAAACCTAGTCCTCTTGCCTCTTCACCTGCTCAGCCAACAAATGCTGGTTTAAGGATCATCAGGAGACCTTCCCGACTCTTCTTTCTTCTCCACCAGGCTTCTCACCACATTAGAATCTTTTTCCTTTAAGAAATATGATTAGCATGCCGGGCGTGGTGGCGTACGCCTGTAATCCCAGCACTCGGGAGGCTGAGGCAGGAGGATTGGTGCGAGTTTGAGACCAGCCTGGGCTACAAAAGTGAGCTCAAGGCCAGCCTGAAATGCATAGCAAGACCCTATTTCAAAAAAGACAAAAAAGAAAAGAAAAAATATAATTAGCAGTTTAAAAGAATTCATCTCTTTTGATACGCAGGATTTTATTAAAAAATCGTTTTATTTTGGTACAAGGTCTCACTATGCAATTCATAGTAATCCTCCTGTCTCAGCCCCCTCAGCACCAAGATTACAGGTGTGTGCCACCATGCCTGGTTTCTGTAGCTGGCTTGGTATGGGGCTAGTACGCCATGCAGTACTGGGGATCGAACCCAAGTTGTTGGGCTTACCAGGCAGATGCTTAGACCACCAAGCTATCTCCCTGGCCCCTGGTACAGTTTCATCAGTGTTTTTTTTTTTTTTTTTCTGTTTTGTTTTGTTATATTGTTTTGGGGGTTTTGAGATAGGGTCCTGCTATGCCGCTCAGGCTGGCCTTAGACTCCTGCCTCTACCTCCTGAGTGTTGAGGTCGCAGGTGTGCACCACCCTGCCTGGCTATGGTTCTGTAAGTTTTGACCAATGGAACTGGGCGTGGTGGCACATGCCTGTAATCCCAGC
>PVJA010044657.1:0-16133 GCA_004027025.1 Myocastor coypus | reverse complement strand
ACATATATATGTATATATATAAACATATATATATATATATATATATATTTTTTTTTTTTGCAGGACTGGGGTTCAAACTTACAATCTTGCACTTGCCATCTTGTGCCACGGAGCTATCTCCCCAGCCCCTCTCCTGAACAATCTTTTTTTTTTTTTTAATTATTTTTTATTTTATTTTATTTTCTTGTTTCAGAACTTTTGTTTGTTTATTTATTTTTATGGCCGGCTCAGCCTGCCTTGAGGGCAGGGCTGGTGCAGCATGTGGTGCCAGGGATTGAACCGTGGTCCCTGCAGCCACCCAAGCTTTCCTAAGCAGGCACTTTAGACCACTGAGCCATCCTGCTGGGCCCTCTCCTGAACAATCTTAACTGGTTTGCTTAGACTCCAAATTATCTCAACTCTAAGTCAGACTCGTCAAGGTCTACAGGACAAATGCTAGACCGCTAAGCATGACACTCCCCTTCTGGATTCCATCCTAGCCCACCTCTTGCATACTTTCAATTATCTCTACCACTACCCTATTTCTGAAGTAGTTCATTATTATTTAAATAAACTCATATCTTTCCTATCAAAAACAACTCTAACAGCCGGGCGTGGTGACGCACGCCTGTAATCCCAGCACTTGGAAGGCTGAGGCAGAAGGATTGGTGCGAGTTCGAGACCAGCCTGGGCTACAAAAGTGAGCTCAAGGCCAGCCTGAACTGCATAGTGAGACCCTGCCTCAAAAAGACAAAAATAAATAAATAAATAAATAAATAAATAAATACAAACAACTCTAGACTCTTCTCTAGACACTACCTCTGCTTATATTCTTCATAGCTGTACCTGCAACAAGTTCTCTACATATCACTGTCTTCATTTCCTTATTTCCCATTTACTTAACTCAATGCCATCTGGTTTCCAACCCTGCCATTTCTCCAAAATGGCCTAACCAAGGTCAACAGTGACTCTTGTAGCTAAATTCAATGGACACGCTTCAGTCATTCTTTTAGCAAATATTTATTGCATGCCAACTATGCATCCAACATTGTGTTAGGGAAAAAGCAGCAAACAAGAGATTAGACACAGCAAATATTAAACAATAACTTTATTTATAACTGGAACAAGCAGCATGAAGGAGATTTCATAACTAGGAAAACAAGGATCGGGCAAGTAATTTTCTTTTTTTTTTGGTGGGACTGAGGTTCAAACTCACGACCTTGCACTTGCCAGGCAGGCACTTGTGCCACGGAGCTATCTCCCCAGCCCCCGGGCAAGTAATTTTCAAGCTGAGCTCTAAAAGATGAACAGAAATTAAATAGACAAAAAATGAAAAGAAAAGAAAAAAGTGAAGAGAACATAGGATGGGGTGTGTGCAAAGCCCATGAGGCAGGAAAAAATTTTAAAAAGCCTCAAAATCAGACTCCTTTCTTGATGTTTCCCCAAAGGCAAGCAATGTTTGTTTCATCTGTGTACACCAGTTTTACATTATTTGTTCTTTAATAGGTTTACTGTGTGTTTCTGACTCCCTCAGTCACTCACTCACAATCTTTCTTTACTCCTGGCTCCACAGGGCAAAGGCTGCACCTTGGTCATCTCCCTATCTCTAGGAGTCTAGGAGAGGCCTGATGCAGAACAGATACTCCTTTGCAAACAAACCTAACTGAAAGGTTGAGTCCAACTATTAGCTAGAAAAGTAAATTCTGAAGATAAGCTCCAAAGGACAGTAAAGATGACTTCAGGGAGTAAAGTTTCTGGTTCCCAAGGTGACCTCCCATGACAAAGTCTCATGTGGATAAACCTGGCTTCAGTTTCTTTGTTATACACTCGCTGCTTTTCTGTTAAGTGCAGGAGCAGGGTTATTAATGGAGAGCCCCTCACCTCTGTATACTCCATAGCCTAGACCATCTTCAAAAGAACACTTGTGGCCTCTTTAGCTCCTTTATAAAATTCAGTGATTCCTATAACCTTTATTCAGGGAAAATTTAAAAGAAATAGTTTGAAGTCTTGTGGGGATTTTTATATGTTGATTTTTTTTTCTTGCGTAACCATGGATTGAACTCAGGCCCTTGCGCTTGCCACACAAGCGTTTGTTCTACTGAGCCAACTCCCCAGCCCCTTGTGGGGATTTTTATGAAACCCAAAGGAAAACCAATCCAGAGTTCAGTCTTACCTAGCAAAGTTCTTTTTCAGCAAAAAGAGAAAGGCTGTTTACTCGCTCCAGTATTTACCTCTGACATCTGCAGCCTTACCAACAGTAGCTGATTGTTACACTGCAAAAAGGGATCTTGATTAAGTAAATGTCTACAGCAGCTTCAAACAATAAGGGGTCCTTATCAGGTGTTAAATGAATGGAAAGTTGTACCTTTAGCTATTAAAATTTGCTGCTTTAAAGGAGTAGCAAGTCGGGCCCAGCAGGATGGTTCAGTGGTCTAAAGCGCCTGCTTAGGAAAGCTTGGGAAGCTGCACGGACCATGGTTTGATCCCTGGCACCACATGCTGCACCAGCCCTGCCCTGAGGGCAGGCTGAGCCGGCCATAAAAATAAATAAACAAACAAACAAAAGTTCTGAAACAAGAAAAAAAAAAGGAGATGCAAGTGAGAACTACAACAGATGACTCATCACAAGGTTCTCACTTTTTTTTTTTTTAACACAGGATCTCACTATGTAGCTCACAGTGGCCTTGAACTCAGTGATCCACCTGTCCAGACCTCTTGAATGCTGGGCTTATAGGCATGCACCACCATGCCCAGCTATAAAGGTTCTCACCTTTAGGGTCTTTTGAATCTTGGTATAAAATACATTCACTTTATATATGGTGTTCTCTCTCTCTCTCTGCCTCTCTCTGTCTGTCTCTCTCTTTTTTCCACTCAATAACTGGTGATGTGAACCTTAAACAATCTGTGAACCTACTAGAGTATGTACTAGGACGACTGGATAGTAAGGATGCAGAACATTTAAAATAATCTAAAACAATCATTTGATTTCTTTTGAGAAAAAAAAAAAGGGCTCAGTTGCCTAACCACTACAGAGCTAGTTAGAGCTGATCCAGCAGAGGCTCAAACCCGTGGCCCAAGACAAGTCCAGTTGCATTTTTATTACCTTGTATAGCCTCAGACAAACTGATACTCAAGTCCACAGTTATTCAGAGGGCCCAGCTCAGAACCAGGGTGATTTTAAACTTGGTCTAAGCTGGGTTTCTGCAAACTAGCCCTTTTTGAGTTTCAAAGTGAAGAGAAATTCCCAAGCACTGAGAGTTCATGAGATCCTAATGCCTAGTCTCAACCAACATGTACAGATCCTGTTCTTTCCTTTGAGAAAAATCTCTGAAGCTTCTCATATTCCACAAGACAATGAGAACCAGGAATCATAGAATTAACTGCACCATAAAACAAGTATGGTAACCACTGGGCCCCCCTGGGAACTGGCAGGTGAAGTATATAGTAAATCTCACTTGTTCCAGAACAAAGCAGAAAACAGAAGGGCAGGGCAGCAGCTGTGGGGAACTGCCAAAAGAAAAAGATCACAGGGTAACGAAGCCACTACCAACAAGACTAACAGTAATGATTAACATTTCTCTAGATGCTTTCCCTTGTCTGCCCACTGGTTTTCTTCCTCACTAGCTTACCACATATTACCAAAGGGAGTGCCTCAGAAAAAAAGATTAGACCTTTCTAAAGGAGCTTCTGAACTTCTCTGCACTTTAAATTCTTCTTTTGTAAAAGGGATCAACGATTCCTTTCAACTCTGAGAGTCTGTAATACCAAACCAGAGGCCTCTCATTTTTTCAGGCTAAGCCAGAAACATGGACATCTCTGAAAGTTTCATTGTCACTGTTGTTCTCTTTTTTCCTTCTTTAGTTTTTTGGGAAAAATCTGTGAGGGTTGAGCAAAAGAACTGGGTTTAAGAGCCAGGTTTGAAACTTGGCTATGCAGTCTGCCTCCATGTCCTTGGGCATATTATGTACCCTCTCTTCGAATGTGGTGGTAAATGGCTATAATCCCAGCTAATCAGAAGGCTGAGGCAGAGGACTCCAATTTTGTGGTAAGCCTGGGTAAGTTAGCAAGACTGGCTCAAAATAAAAAATAAGGGCTGTAAGAAAGATTTGTACTAATATTGTTTAGATATCAGGTCTACATCTTATGCTCTGAATAACTACTAAGAAGACAACAATATTCAATGTAGTGCTTATTGTAACCATTCTACTAACTTGTTTTGAAACTGTTTCATTGCTATTTCATCTTTTTTTCTCATTAAAATAAAAAATTATAAATAAAGGAAGGGGGGGCTTGTCTAGCATGTGTGAGGTACTGGGTTTGATTCCCTGCACCACAAGAAAAAATATTTATCACTGTGAGCTGACTCCTAACCTTTAAAAATGGATAATACCACCTACCTCACATGATTACTCAGCAGATTAAAATAAATAATAACACAATAGATGTGAAAATACCTCCCGCAGTGCTTGGCACTTAGTTGGACCCATTAGTAAGTTATTTGAAATCTTCCTGTGTGTGTATCTAGGAGGCTAGCCAGGGAAAAGGTTGAACTAAACAGATTAACTTCTAAAATCTTAAGGAAATGTTTTCAAAACAAATCCAGACAACTTTTTCTAGGTGTCCACATACAAGGCACAGGCTCCGTCATAAACGACTCAAACCCCTGGTAAATAAATACTTGTGGGGCATGAAGGACAAGAATAGTTAGAGAAATCACAGGTCAGAGAAGGACAAGCCAGACACTCTGTACAGGACAGGCTCAATACAGTAATAAGACACACTGCAGAGACATAAAAAGGTTCCTGTAACTTTCAGTGTCTCTTTTCTAATAATAAACTTTGGAGTGAATGAGTAGATATTTTCTTATCTGGGAGAAGACTTGCAAAGAAACTGTCAAGAGAATCTGCTACTCAATTGTTATATTCTCAAAGAGCAGTTAGACTTGTTGCTAATGACAAAAACTACTTTGTGTCCTTACCATGTGTTATCAATGTCCTCGGCATTACTCAAGTTATAATTAAGTACAAAGATCCCCCAAGATAAAAACTAACATTAGACTCCAAAGCCCGTGTTTCTAACCACCTTTTAGAGCTCCTTGACTGATACACCAAACTGCAGGCAGAAAGACCTCACAAAATAAAATCTGAGGATGAAGGTTCAAAAACAATTCTTTTTTTGTGGCACTGGATACTGAAGCCAGGCCTTTATACTAAGCAACATCCTCAGCTCTTTTTGATCTTTACTTTGTTTGAGACAGGGTCTTTTCGCCTTGAATTCATTATGTAGCCAAGGCTTGCCTTGAACTTGGGCAATCTTTCTTCCTCAGCTTCCTGGACTGCTGGGATTACAGGCAGGCACCACCAGGCCCAGTCTATCTTTTACTTTGAATGAGGTCTCCCTAAACTGCTAAATTGATGAGGCTAGGCTGGAATGTGTAATCTTCCCGCCTTGGCTTACCAAATAGTGGGATTATAGGCATGTACCATTATACTGGCCTTAAAAAAATACTTTAATGAAGTATTTTAAGTATTTTAGGCTTTTAAGTAAAAGCCTAATTTTCCCTACTATATAAAGTCAAGGATAAAAAGTGAGGGTAGATTGTATTGTATGAGGATGCTATAGTTATAGATCCTCTTATGGAAATGCCAACGTGATGTGCAGTGAGGGACCCTAAACCTCCCTTAGTATGTCCCTGAACCCTCGTCACCTCCAAATTGCACTGACTAGAACCCAGTCCTGGGTTGCAAATCAGCTGAGCTTCCATAAAATGGAGAAATTCCACCACAGATGTGGAAAGCCTAATATGAAACCTTGAAAACAACAGGTTTATGCTTTGAAACTATGGTTGTCTTAGATCCTGCTCTGGTCCTTCTATCCCACACCCAGGGCCATCCAAGTCACCCTGCCCTGCCCATGTCATGAGGCATCTCCTAATGGTCAGTGTGGCCTTCTCCATCCTTGCCATTCACATCTCATCTCAGGGTTTACTGTACCTACCTCCAGACTGGTGCTGTGTACCCATATCACAGCTTCCTGACTCTAAGCCTAAGAGTCTACTGCAGATTGGAATTTTCCAGTCCCTGGGCTTGTAGTAAACCTCCCAGACTTATTCACTCTCTTAGCCTTACCTTCATCTTCCTGACTTCCTAATTCCCAATCATTGCTTCTACCATACACTGCAATTTATCACCCCTCATCAAAACCTTGAGACTTGTCTAGCTTTGCATCCTATTCGTAGTTTCTCCAGTATTAAGTTATCCTCTCTTCTGCCTCTTTTAAAAATTTACCTAATATTTCTCAAATCTTATCTGCTTTTAGAAGTATTCCTCTGGACTGGAGGTACAGTCCAGTAACACAGCATGTGTTTAGTATGTATGAGGCCCTGGGTTCAATCCCCAGCACCAAAAAAGCAAAATAGAACCAACAACATCAAAGTATTCCCAAGTGAAACTGGTAGGCACCCTGAACACCTTACTATTGTTCAAAAATTTTCCCATTATTCATTGCTCTTATTCTTTATTCTTTTCTTTTAACACCATATAAAGTTTTTTATTGTTACATGAAAAGATAACACTCTACAATTCAATAAGTCAAAAACACAGCTTAAAAATGAGCAAAATTGTATTCCTTATTCTGATTATTTTATTTTCCATCTCTACCTACGAGCATACTTCACGAGTAAAGGAATTTGTTCTATTTTGTTTCCTGCAGTAAAACTCAAGACTGAAAGTACTCAGCACATAGTAGGTCCTCAATAGATATTTGTGGAATACATGAACAGAATTCTCTCTCACTTTTTTTTTTTGTCTTTTTTGAGACAGGGTCTCACTATGCAGTTGAGGCTGGCCTTGAGCTAACTTTTGTAGCCCAGGCTGGTCTCGAACTTGCACCAATCCTCCTGCCTCAGCCTCCTGAGTGCTGGGATTACAGGCGTGCGCCACCACGCCCGGCCTCTCTCACTTTTGAAATTCCATAATATGTCCATATAGATGCCCAACTCCTTCTACTGAATGATTTAGTTTTTGTTCTTAAATTATCTCAATTAGTGAATTTCTAAAAAACATAAATGATATATTACTATTTCCACAAATATTTACTAAGGACTTTCTATGTGTCAGACTACACATTTCTCAAATAATCCAGAATATTAAAAAGAGCACTGGAGCAGCCCAACATTAGTCCTGGCGCTACACTAGTTGGGTGACCCTTCATAAAGCCATTTTTCTCCTGGAATCTCATTTTCTTCAAATAGAAAACAAAGAGATGGTGACCACACATTATCTCAAAAGCGTCTCCTAGTTCTGGGAGCTGTTAAAATTTATAAGAGGTAAAACTTGGCTCAGCCCAGCCCCACAGACATCAGAGGCACTCAGTACATATTTGATTTCTTTGTTGTTGATTCTCTTGTTACACAAGAGGAATCTGAGATGCCTTGGAACGTAGTTTGAAAAGAACAACAAGTAAAAGTTCTAAGTCCTACTTCCTTCTCTGGCTTCCCAGATTAAGCTCTTTTTGCTGTTTGTTATACACGGAGGATAAAGCACTAATCTTGAAACAGGAAAGTATGAATTCTGAGGACCACTTACTTAACTATGGAACCCTAAAAAAGTTCTTTCTGGGAATTAATGTCTTTATGTATAAGAAGCCATCTTAAAGGCTGAGGACATAGCTCAGTAGCACAGCACTTGCAACAGGAGGATCACTTGCACCTAGGAGTTCATAGCCAGCCTGGGCAACAAAAGTCAGATCCTACCTCTCAGAAATACAAATCTTTTTTTTTTTTTTTTTTTTTAAATACATGGTTTCACTGTGTAATACGGGCTAGCCTTGAACTTGCAGCAGTTCTCCTGCCTGATCCTCCTGCTTTATTGGCCAAGTGCAAGGATTACAGGTATGCACCACTACGCCTGAAGAATGTACTTCAATAGTGTAGCACTTGTCTTGCATGCACAAGGTCACAAGGTCCTAGGTTCAATGGACCGCACCCCTTGACACACACACACAAGCTGTACTGTACTTTACCCAGCTCTTCCAAGGTACCATGTGCTTTGCTACTTCAGGGCCTCCCATCACTTATGACCTAGCTGGGTCTGGTGGCACCAAGCTATAATTCCAGCATGTGGATGAAGCAAGACTATAGATAGCTGGGGGGAATTCAAGGCCAGCCAGCCTTTATAATCAGTTCAAGACCACTACAAAGTGAGACCATGTCTCAAAAACAAACAAAAAACCCAGGGTCTCTGAACTTAAGTTATATCCCAAACCCTCCACCTTTTATTAAGTTTTGAGACACATTCCCCCTAAATCATGAAGTTGCCCAGGCTAGGCTTGAACTGATGATACTCCTCCAACTGCTTCTCAGAATGTAGGAATTACAAGCATGCAATATCATACCCTGATCTTCAGGGTCTTTTTATGCTGTTCCCACTGCTTGGAATGTTTGTGGCCTTTTGCCAGACTAATTTGTACCTATCATCAAGGTTCAACATAAACTTTATTTTTTAAAATACAAAAAAACCGGGTGCAGTGGTGTACACCTATAATCCTAGCACTGATGAGGCTGAGACAGGACTGCTTTGAGTTTGAAGCCAGCCTCTGACTACATAGTGAATTCAAGGCCAGCTTGAACTATAAGACCCTGTCTGCCTGATACTGCAAAAAACAAAACAAAACAAACAAACAAAACAAACAACCTGTCTCAAAAAAAAAAAAAAAAAGGTAAAGTAATCCTTATCTATATCCTCCTAAATTCTAGCATACTCTTTCCTTATTTTGTTTTTAAATTTTTATTATTTTATTTGCTTATTACTGTTTTTTGTGACACTGGGGATTAAACACACAGATGTCACAGTGAGTTTCCTTCTCCAGTTTTTTTTAAATTTTCTTTTTCTCTAAATTTTAAGACACCGTCTTAATAAATCATCACATTGCCAAAGCTGGGCTCCAATTTGTGCTTTTCCTGCTTCAGCCTTCCAGAGTGCTGGACTTCTAGCTGGCTCTTGGCATGTTCTCAGAGTACTTATCTCAATTTCATACCACTTAGATCAAATGGTACCTTAATTATTTACTGTCTCTAGGAATGTAAGCGTTAAAAGACCATCTCCATTTTGTTCACTACTGCTCACCATCTTACTCCTCCTCAGCACTCTATTAAATTGATGGTACAACAAATCTTTGAATGAATGAAAATTCCTAAATGCATAAAGTCTCTCAGTTTTGTCAGAGAAAATCTGGTAAAAACAACTGCACTTTAGGTCTAGGGTGTGGAGTCAGGGGACACCTTTAAAGTCTCTCACGAGTTTCTGAGGGTTAATGTTCAAGACTAGCACTCTGTATAGTGCTCAGAAAGTCATTGGAAATCATCTGAGTTGAACTCTTGAAGCTTAAAACAATACTAGCAAGAGACAGAAGTTTCCACACCTAGTGTTCTCGTTCTTTCTCTCTCTCTCTCTCTCTCTCTCTCTCTCTCTCTCTCTCTCTCTGTCTCTCAACAGAACCAATGAGGACAAAATCCCACGCTGCCATGGTGAGGAAGTGACCCACCGGTGGCCTGCTCCTTGTATTCAGGATAGAGGAAGTGACTGTTCACAGACCAAAAGCCAGGAAGCAGAGGGCAGATGTCCAGCCTTTCTCAGCCACACAATTCTCTCTTGGCACCTCTAGAAAGCTTTTGGAAACTGGTCTTGGTGGACCCAGAGACTAGGTACCCACACAGGTGGCTCAGAAACAAAGGGAAAAAAGGCTCCTGGGGTTGGGGAACAGGTCTAGCAGGAAGCTGCAGGGAGATGTGTGAGGTGACCAGAAGGAAGGCCCACCTCACCCAACTCTGAAACTGCCCTCTGTCCTCAGAAAACTCTTCCCAGGTGTCTGGCCACATCCCTCTGGCATTAGAGTCTTACTCAAGAAAGGACTTAACTCCCACGGGGAATCTTGAAAAATCTAGGGGGCTTCCTTTCCTCATCTGAAGAAAAGACTTTTGAGCCACAGGAAAATGCTCTAATCTCTCTATAGCTCTAGTCTGTGTCCTAAACTCTCAATTTCCTCCAAGGAGGTTCAGGACTCTAGAAATCCCGGGTACCTCCCAGGAACGAAGATACATCCGAGATGACTTGGTCTTGGCGGAGAGGCATAACTCCCTTCATAGTCCGCAGAAAACCAAAAACTAGGGACAGTTAGTGTTCAGAGCCCTGAAGGGACCAGTACTCTAAACATTACACAGTCCCCGGACCCAGGAGACTTCAGGCCCCTTAACTTCCGTGGACAGTGTTTTGATTGGGGGGCTTGACCCCGCCATATCGCTTCAAAATAGCCGGCTCTTAGAAAAGCCACAACTCCAAGCCGTCCAAGCCGCCCAAGTCCCCAAGCCCCGCGAGCTCAGAACCCCGTCTTCCGGACGCCTCGTTCCCAATTCCGCGCCCTGGGAACTCCTAGTCCCCAAGGAGAAGCGTGGTGCTCAGCCCACTTCTCAAGTTCCGAAGACGCAGGACCCCCGAGGACCCATCAGCCCGAAATCCTCCAGAGACTGCAGGACTCTTGGCCCCAGACTTCGGAGTGAACGGCGGGACGAAGCGGCGCAGACCCTGCCTTACCCGCTAGCGCGGCCATGGTCCCAGGGTGCGGAAACGAGAATCCGCCGGAGCCGCAGCCGCTCCCCGCAACTCCTGCCCCCCGAGGCGGGTGAGGGAAGCTTTCAGCCCCGGGCGCGAGCGGGATCCGCCGCCTACGGGACCCGGGGAGGGTCAAACCACACCTGACTCGGGCGCCCTGACCGTTGCCGTTGCCTGGAGCTACCAGACTCCGCCCCACCGCGTCCCAGGCCACCTCCTGATTAGCGCTCCACTCCATCGTCTCGGGCGCCCCCTAGAGAGAGCAACGACTTTTTTGGGGTGCCTGATTAATCAGGTGACCGCGGATCAGCGGTTTCAAAACAATGCTCTCCAGTCTGCTCAAGGGCCGGACGTGGTGGACACTGGTAATTTCAGCATTCGAAAAGCTGAGGCAGGAAAATTTGCTTACGAGGCCTGCGTGGTTGAGTGAGTTCAAGGCCAGCCTGAACTACATAGTAAGACAGTGTCTCAAAAAGGAAAGAGAGGGAGTTGGGGGGAAAAAGAGACAGCGAGAGGAGAAGGAGAAGAGATGGGGAGGGGAAAGGACTGGGCTTCAGTGTAAAAGCCCTGGATTCAACCCTAGTACCACACACAACACACACACACACACACACACACACACACACACACACACACACAGTGAATATGAGGAGCCATGCCTACAACCATAAATACTTGTGGAAAGCCTGGGATGGATTTTTCTTTTGAAAGCTTCCAGGTCAGAGAAACCACTTCTCTCTATGCCACTAGGAGTTAAGTTAATCTAGATAATTTTTAGGCCAAATGTAATATAGAGGTGGTTCAACCAGCATTTCAGGAGCAGATTCATAGGGACGTGAAGTGGGTACAATCTTCCCTTGGTATTGTGGAAGGGGAGATTGATTCCAGCACCACCACCATACCAAAATTCCCCAATGCCCAAGTCCTTTATATATGCAATATATATATAACATGTGTCATAATATTTACATATAACTTGTGTATAGTCTCCAGATCCTTTAAGTCATCTTTGGACTACTTATAAAACCTAAGAAAAACACCAGCTGTGGTGGTGCACACCTATAATCCCAGCACTTAAGAAGCTGAGGCAGAAGGATCACTGAGAGTTTCAGGCTAGCCTAAACTACATAGTGAGTTGAAGTCCAGCTTGAAATACATAGCAAGGCCCTATCTCAACAATAACAACAACAAAAACTAAGAAGACTGAAAATTCAAGTCGGCCTGGGTAATTTAACAACTTAGCAAGACGTTTCTCAAAAGTGAAAAATAACACTGGGCATGGTAGCACATGCCTATGACCCCAGCTATGCCGAATGCTGTCACAAAAGTAATTACTTTTTTTTTTTTTTTTTTTTTTGTCTTTTTGAGACAGGGTCTTGCTATGCAGTTGAGGCTGGCCTTGAGCTCACTTTTGTAGCCCAGGCTGGTCTCGAACTCGCACCAATCCTCCTGCCTCAGCCTCCCAAGTGCTGGGATTACAGGCGTGAGCTACCATGCCCGGAAAAGTAATTACTTTTTTAAAAAACAAAGTAAAGCCTATTTACAGAACAGGCAAAGGAAAGATGTTAAGATTGCTATGGTTTGTATCTAGATGTCCCCTTCTCCAAAGCCCCATGACTTATAGATGAGCGTTTGAGGAAATGATTGGATCATGGGGGTGTGACATTGACCAGTGGATTAGTTCACTGATGAATTTATGGCTAAATGTGATTTAGTAGGTAGCCTGAAGAGGTGGGTTGCTGGGTGTGGTCTATATTTTCTTCCTCCTGAGACAGAAGATTGTGTGGGGGAGTGTGACAACACTGGGGGGTTAATTACAAAATCTCAGGATATATGTGCAGAGCCATTCCCAAAGCCCTGCAAGTAGATTCTACCCCAGAACTTGTGCAGTTTTTCCATAGAATGGCTTAGACCTGACACTGGCCTGAGGCATGGGTGATGCAAGACAGTCCACACGGAGATTTGCCACTGTGTTTTCTCTCATAGGGGTAGCCTGCCCTTGTTCTATAGGGTATACTCCTTTTCCTACTGTTCCTTGGCCCAGAGTCACTCTGCAGAGCCTGTTTCTTTTCCAGTCATTAATAAAACTTTGCTACTCGTTGAGCTTGTCTTGATCAATTCTTTGCTCAGGACAGAGAGAGATGAGAAATCACCTCCAAGAGACACCAGCACCCCAAACGCAGTATCACTTCCTCCTCTGATAGCTCCCTGCTCCCCACTGCCACGACACAAGCTGCCTCACCTCTTCCATGCCCATCTGTCATGTTACCTTGCCTTGGAGCCAGCCAACTATGGACTGAAGCCTCTCCTCCTTTCAGCTATGGGTGTTGCGTATTGACCCAGCAATGAAGAAAGCAACTAAGACAAAGGTGAATACACCTGAGTGGCACAATATATTCTCTCTTTTTTTTTTTTTTTTTTTGTCTTTTTGAGACAGGGTCTCACTATGCAGTTGAGACTGGCCTTGAGCTCACTTTTGTAGCCCAGGCTGGTCTCGAACTCGCACCAATCCTCCTGCCTCTCTTTGACAATGGTAGGTCTTTTTCCCTACTTTCTGGAAAAAATAAATTTTTAGGCCATAAACTATAAAATGGCACACAATGCAAAGACAAAATAAGTTTGTAAATCCTTTGCATTTCTAGCAGTTGAACAAGTCTTTTTTTTGAGACAGTTTGGAGCTTTCTATGTAGCCCATGCTGGCCTTGACATACTATTTTCCTCCTCTAGAAGTTGTAGATATCCATTTATAGTTTGATTATCTGTATTTTTAAAAAAATATATTTAGTACAAGGTCTCACTACACAGCTCAGACTTATAGTGAGCCTCTTGTTTTCAGCTTCCTCAGCACTGGGATTACAGGCATGCACCCCTATACCTGGTATCGGTGGCCAGCTCAGCATGCCCAGGGGCTGGGGATCGAATCTTGTTCCCTGTGTTTGCCTAAGCAGGTGCTTAGTCTGCTGAGCTATCTGGCCCACATGGCCCTTTTTTTGTGCAATACTGGGACTTGAACTCAGGACCTTGTGCATGACAGGCAGGTGCTATGTTTATGGGCTATATCACTAGCTCTATTTTCTTAATAAAGCTGCATTTACAACAACCATGTCTAATGTTTCTTTAGCTCTTGTATCTACATTTAAAATGCTACATATGGAATCATTTCTGACTCGCTCTCCATTTTGACAAATATTATTTTCACTCACAGAGTGCTCTTTTTAGCCTGCCAACTTCAAAGACTGACATTTTGAAGGGGCTGGAGGAGGCCTAAGTCCAGCACATCTGGTAGTCTTTCAATTAGTGTAAGTACATAAGGTGGCGTTTTTAGTGCCATTTCACTAAAAGGAATCAACTGCATGAGGTCAACACCTGCTGGTCTTGAAAAGGCAATATCTTCATTATTTTCCTGCTAGAGCAATCCTCTCTGGAACTTGTATTATCACACCAGTATCTGGAACTCCTTCCTAGAATCCTTGTTTGAGGTCAGCATTTGGTGGTGACTTTTTCATTTTTCTGGGACCCTGTCTTGCTAGTACCTTCAGTGTGTTCCATTCATACTGAACTTGACTTATTTCTCCCATCTCAGTAGAAGTTGAGAGACAACACTGTCCCACTAACCTCTCCTTAGTGGTATGCCACTGCTTGCTTTTTTGCTCAGTTTTAAATAGTAAATACATGTCTACAATAGCTATTAAAGGGCCGGCCAAATAGCCCAGCAGGGGCTGGGAGTTTGATCCCTGGGCCTGCTGTGCCAGTTCCACCCCTGAGGTATGCTGAGATGTCGACTGAGACTGAGCATGGGGGTGCATGCCTGTAATCCCAGCTCTTGAAAGTCTGTAAAGAGGCAGATCACAAGTCCGATCTAGTAGTGAGACCCTGAACACCCTGTAGACCCTTCCCTAAAAAACAAAATAATTACAATAGCTATTAAAATACTGCCAGCTAATAGATCAGCTTACTTTATACAATTTTCCTACAGATCTGAACTTTTTTGAAGGTGTACATAATAAAACAACACACACACTGCTTTTCCAGCAAGTACTGTTTGCTGTTTGATACCATCTGCTTCTGTGCTTCATATTAAATCCTTTAACTTGCTTCACTGTGCATGTGCTGGATTTACAATCACCTTTGTCAACCTTCCCAGGCACTCTGCAGCGTGGGTTGCTGAACTCTGTCTCCCTGAACTCTGGCTCCCAGGATGTTCAGATGAACCATCTCAGAGATGACAGGCACAGTGCACTGAGGAGTCCAGGCAAAGAGCCTGCAAGCACTATGCCCACACAGTGGCTCATAGCCAACTTGGATGTCTTCAGTTCCTTTCCCTCCTCTGCCTCCCTACTACCTCCAACCTTTGATCCTCTTGTCATTTGAGAAAGATTTATCTTCCCACTATTTATTGTCTTTTCTTTTGCTCTTTAAGATTTGGGTTTCTCCCAGATAAGGGAAGCCATGTGAGGTATATGTTTATGCCTGGTTTATTTCACTTAACACTATGTTCTCAAGATGCAGCCTACAAATGCCTCATTTATTTTTCTTTATGGCAGAGAAGTACCCCATTATGTAAATGCACGGCATTTTCTTTATCCATACATCTGTTGATGGACATACAGGCTACTTCCAAGACTGAGTTATTATGAGACTTACAGGAAGATAGTGAGTGGAGTAGTGAACAGCAGAGGAAGAACATCTCTTTCTGTGAGCAAGAAGAGGAGGAGGAAAGTGGGTCCCAGGGACCCAGGAAGGATTTAAAGAGAGAACTGAAGTCCATGGAGAGAGTGGAGAGAGACTTCAGTGAAGATGGTGGTACAATGGCGCTTTCTCACTATGTGGAGAGATGGCTCAAATCTTCACATGTATGGTGACTACTAATGATCTGAGTCTCGTACAGAGAAAAACACCAGCGGAAGCAGTGGATGCAGCGGAAACAATGAGCACAGAGAACTATGATGGCTGGTGAATTACTTGGGTTCAGATGTACCCCCAGGGAGGCCAAATGGCAGTAGCCATCTTGGAGAGGGGCCAAGTGAGTTCAAGTCAGCTGCAGCCAGGCTCTGTCTAGCTGCTTCCAGTGTTAGGGTGAGGCAGAATCAAGTTTGAGGTGGCAGGAGGCATGGAGAGTGTTACAGGCTGAACAAAGTGGGCTACAGTTTCACAGCCAGAAACCTGCCTGAGCTTCAGTGGAACTAAAAGTACCACTGTGAATCATTACCAGGCTTAATGGGATTATCCATTACCCCTCTGTAAATCTACAGATTGCTAGGGTTAATCAACACTGATCTGGACTCTGTCTACCTTGTCTATGTTGGACAGAGACATGCCATAAAGTGGACATTAAAAAAAAAAAAAACTTCTTTTACTTTTTTTCATTATATGTTTTCTTTCTTTTTTTGTACTGGAAATCAAACTCATAGTACTTGCCAGGCAGGTGCTGTGCCACTGATCTATATCCTCAGCTTTTTCTTTCTTGGTTGTTTTTATGTGAGTGTGAACATGGTTTCTAGTTTTTTTTTTTGTTTTTTTTTTGTGGTTTTTGTTCGTTCTTTTTTT
>PVJA010044656.1:0-10609 GCA_004027025.1 Myocastor coypus | reverse complement strand
TTCCCACTGGTTAGCACATTTCAGATACAGTACCTGGTAAATGTTCCTTAAGTGAATTAGTATAAGAATCTTATCTTAAGGGCTAACTGCAGGTTTATTTCACCTTTGTGCCTTGGTTGATGGGTAACTATTTGTAAAGGAAGTCCCTTCTCTTAATGTGCATGTTTAAGGTACTATTGTCCTTCTCTGTGTCGTCTCTGGTATCCTGCTTCCTTTCCTTAACTAATCCCAGCGGTCTACTTAAGGATGGACGGTCTGAGAAATACACAGCTCCCATGGGTCCCCGCGTCGGAGCCTGCTTCTCAGGTTCCTGCGGCTGACACGCACTGAACCAGAACCGAGACAATCCCTGGCAGTGCCCAGGCCCCACCTCTGCGTGTATAAGTGGGGAAACGGAGGCCCGGGTGTAAAAAGTCCAAGGTCATATAGTAAGCCCACATCAGGACCTGGCCTAGACCTAGGGCTCCTGCTCCTCCCGCAAGCTGGGGTGTGGGGAGCCCCGTGGCGTCCTCCTCCCGGCCATGACAGATGGAGAGCTCACCACTGCTGGCCGCTACGGCCCCACGCTCGCTCCACTCAGGCGCCGGCGCCGCTCCACCGCTCTCCCAGAACCCCAGCTGTTGTCTGGTGTCACGGGCGACAGGCTTCGGCCACTTCCGGTACCCGGGCGGCTCTCCAGCCAATCAGCGCGAGCCGCACTCGCAGGATGAACAGGTGGCCCCCGCCGAGCCGCCCTGTCTTTCCCCGCGCGAACTCTGACGAACCCGAGCTTCGTCTCGCCACCGCCTCCCAGCCGGCTTCCTGGGCTACCTCTGTATGCCGGGCAGTACTCTCTTGGGCCCAGAATTACTGACGAGCTGAGTCCTCCGGGGTTCCTAGAACGGCTCGGGGGATGCACTTCCGCCCGTGAGCTGCCGCTCTGCGCGCTGGCGTCGCTCCCGGAGCGTTTCTGTGGGCTGGGCGAGTGGGGCATCGCTTCTTTTTCCCGCGACCCGCAAACGCTGCCGTGCCGCCTCTCTCTTGTCTAGTTGCTCCCTTTGCTGAGTTCTGTGAGCCTGGTACACACTGGCCTCGAAACCATCGGAAAGCTCTGCTCATCTGAAAGCGAGGAGACCTGCTCTGAGGTCAAGGATAGCTTGAGGGAGTAATGTTTGGACAGAAATCTGAAAGTTAGTGTGAGTTACCTAGCTTTAAGAGATGGAGAGGGGCCCGGCAGGATGGCTCAGTGGTCTAAAGCGCCTGCTTAGGAAAGCTTAGGCGGCTGCAGGGAACGCGGTTTGATCCCCTGCGCCACATGCTGCGCCAGCCCTGCCCTAAGGGCAGGCTGAGCCGTCCATAAAAATAAATAAACAAACAAACAAAAGTTCTGAAACAAATAAAATAAATTTTTTTTAAAAAGAGATGGGGCCCCGGCGGGATGGCTCAGTGGTCTAAAGCACCTGCATGGGAAAGCTTGGGCGGCTTCAGGGACCGCGGTTCGATCCCCGGCACCACATGCTGCGCCAGTACTGCCCTCGGGGCAGGCTGAGCCGACCATAAAAATGGGTGAATAAACAAATAAAGGTTCTGAAACAAGAAAAAAATAAATAAACAAGCGCCTACCTGGCACACGCAAGATCCTGAGTTCAATTTCCAGTACCAAAAAAAAAAAAAAAAAAAAAAAAATCATAAAAAGATGATAAGGAAACATAAAACATTAAGAGTATTACAAATTAGGAAACATTAGTATTATACATAGAAGAGTTGGAGAAAGAACAATGGAATTGCTTTCTTCGCTGGCCTTCATAGCCCCCTTGAACAAACTTAGCCCATATTTGCCTCCTCAGAATCTCTGTACATATTACTTCCCCTGCTCTTCTGTATAAGTGTCTCAGCTTTCAGGTTGAAAAAGCCTTGCATTGAGATTAATGTTGCCCCGAACTATAGCATCCGTTCCAAGTATCAAGTGCACAGAGAAGCTGGGCGTGGTGGCGCACTCCTGTAATCCCAGCACCTGGGAGGCTGAGGCAGGAGGGTCAGTGCAAGTTTGAGGCCAGCCTGGGCTACAGAAGTGAGCACAAGGCCAGGCTGAACTGCAGAGCGAGACACTGTCTCAAAAAGACAAAAAAAAAAAAAAAAGTGCACAGAGAGACTGGGCCAGTGGTCCTGTTTGCGTAAGGTGCTCACTGCAGGACCACCAGAAGAAGAGAGATGGTAAATTGCCCAAGTCTGGGCCACCTCTTTGTCTCTTCGAGTGTTTGCCTCTTCATAATTCTGCAAACACCTACTTTCAGAAGGAAATGTGTTATAGATGCAGTAAACAACCTGGCAGAAAGGAAAACCTTTTTGCGGGGAGGGGAACAGCTGAGCCTATCCTCATGGAAGGGCTTGCGAGGCATGCAGTGCCTAAGCAGGTGCTTTAGACTGCCCAGCTATCTCACTGGCCTCAAGGAAAACTTTCTGATGTCATCAAGACTCCAGGGAAGCCAGGTATGGTGGCTCACGCCTGTAATCCCAGCACTCAGGAGGCTGAGGCAGGAGGATTGGTGTGAGTTCAAGACCAGCCTGGGCTACAAAAGTGAGCTCAAGGCCAGCCTCAACTGCATAGCAAGACCCTGTCTCAAAAAGACAAAAAAAAAAAAAAAAAAAAAAAAAAGCCCATGGGTTTAATTCCCCCCATACTAAAAAAGCATTTTTTTAGCTGGGCGTGGTGGCGCACGCCTGTAATCCCAGCACTTGGGAGGCTGAGGCAGGAGGATTGGTGCGAGTTCAAGACCAGCCTGGGCTACAAAAGTGAGCTCAAGGCCAGCCTCAACTGCATAGCAAGACCCTGTCTCAAAAAGACAAAAAAAAAAAAAGACTCCAGGGTACCTCACATTAACTACCCACACACCAATATCCTTAATTGCCTTGCCCTTCCATCACTGACTAGGAAGTTTGTTAAACTTGATTCAGTCAAAATGTCTATCTTGGGCCAGCAAGATAGTTCTGTGGTCTAAAGTGCCTGCTTAGGCAAGCTTAAGCAACCACAGGGACCACGGTTCAATCCCTGACACCACATGCTGTGCCAGCCCCACCCCCAGAGCAGGCTGAGCTGGCCATAAATAAATAAAGCTTAAAAAAAATTGTCTGTCCTGTTGAGGCTGCAAAAGGGTAGAAAAACTACATTTTGGAGAAGACTCCTGAAGCAGTTTATGACCTCTGCTTTTTAAAGGTCCTAAATTTATTTTATTTTTTATTTATTTATTATTTTTTTAATTTTATTTATTTATTTTTTCTTGTTTCAGAACCTTTATTTGCTTATTCACTCATTTTATGGCTGGCTCAGCCCGCCCCAAGGGCAGGGCTGGCGCAGCATGTGGTGCCGGGAATGGAACCGTGGTCCCTGAAGCCGCCCAAGCTTTCCCAAGCAAGGGCTTCAGACCACTGAGCCATCCCGCCGGGCCCCAGGGTCCTAAATTTATGCCCAGGAATCATTTCTTCTTTCTCTACCAGCTTGTCTATCATTTTCCGTGGTTGCTGTTTCAACTTTCGTTCTTCTCAGACCTTTCTGTAGGCTGTGAGCCAAGAGAAATCAATTTCTGTCACAATCATTGACAGCTGTGTTCATCCCAATGAAAGATATGCAAGTTACAAATATATTCTGCCTCAGGATTAAAAGTGAAAGACATTTAGGTCTAACTTACCTAGTACACCTGCACTAATGGGCATGTGCTTCAAGAACTTTAAGAGTACTTCTCTGGCCAGGCAGATAGCTCAGTGAACTAGAGCACCTGCTTAGGCAGAATGCAGAGACTGGTGTTCCATCCCTGGCACCACAAGTGCAGGCCCCACCACCAGGGCTTGCTGAGAGAAGCTTGAGGCTGGGTGTGGTGCATACCTGTAATCCCAACATCTAGGAAGCTGAAAACAAGAGGATCACTACAAATCCAATCTGTGCAGTGAGACCTTGTAAGCCCTGTATTAAAAACATTAAAAAAAAAAAAAAAAAAATTTTCCACCCTGGCTGTTGTGCATTGGAAATGCAGCGGCAGACAGACACTGAAATATCTCTCAGGATTTGGAGGCTGATTTATTTTACTTATTTTGTTTATTTTTATATATTTGGTACAAGGTCTCACTACTCAGCTCCAAATCAAAGTAATCTTGTTTCAGCCACCCCAGCACTGGGATTACAGGCATGTACCACCATGTCTGCACTTGGTGGCTGGCTGAGCATGCCTGGGGCGGCACTGGTGTGGCATGTGCCAGAAATCAAACCTGGGTCCCTCCACTTGCCGGGCAGGCGCTTCACCACTGACTTATCTCACTGGCCCCTGAGGCAGATTTATTTACACGGATGGGCCTGGCCTCAAAAACTGTCAGTCCCAGGGCTGGCCAGATAGCTCAGTGGATTAAAGCACCTGCTTAGGCAGGCACAGCAGCTGCAGCAGCTGGGGTCTGATCCCCAGTGTGCCATGCCGTGCTGTGCTGTGCCATGCCCCTGGGGCACACTGAAAGGGTGATTGAGACTGGATGTGGTGGCACAGCCTGTAATCCCAGCTTTTGAGATGCTTAACTCAGGCGAATGAATCACTATGAGTCTGACCTATGTAGTGAGACCCCATAGACCCTGTACTAAAAAAATACAAAAAAAATTTTGTCAGTCCCTAAAGGTTTGTGCTAATATTGTTTAGACAAGATAATAATGTCTGCATCTTATCCTCTGAATAACTGCTATGAAGACAACAATATGCAATGTATTAATTATTACAACTGTCCAACTAACTGTTTCAAAACTGTTTTGTTGCTATTTTTTCTTTTTTTCATATTGTCAGTTCCTAATATCTGGTAGTTTAGCACTTACGTGGAGTTGGTAAGCAGGAAGTATAGGAGCCGAGCATTAGGCAATGATTGATTGCATCTTATTATTACTGATTGGACCAAGAGAAAACTACATCCTATAAGTTGCATAGTAAGACTGTTGTAAGTAGCTGAATTAGATAGAAATATAGGCAGGCAGGGCCAGGCCCTCAAGGATGACATGGAAGACAAGGTGACTTTACAACTGTAAACAGACACTCCCCCGCTGTGGGCCAGATCTCAAGACAAGAGTTAACAAAAGCAACTATATACTTTCTTAAGGGTAGGCATCAGGGATTGATAAGCTAAATAAGTATCAATCACCTGGAAAGAGCCTGGAAAGAGTCATGAGCCCAAGCCATTGCAATAGGTCGTATTCTTGCCTGCTTGCTACATGACTTGCCTTCCTATTGAATCCTGATTTTAATCAATTTTACCTGAGCAATGGTGCTTGTTATCTCATTGGTTGACCACAGTTTTGTCCCACCTCATGCCCACCTAAGCCACTTCCCATGTCTTCCCCACAACCTTAGACCTGCCTCACCATGTGGTTTTCCTCTATAAAAGTCCCTGAAAGAGACAGCTTCCTAGGGACACCCACTTGGGACAAACCTCCTGTCCCTCTCTCAGACAGGAGCTTTCTTTCCCTCAGTAAATCTATTCTGCTTATTACCTCCACTTGTTCCTAAAATTCATTCTTCTGTTTTAGAGAACACGGACTTGTCCCAGATACTTTTCAAGTTGGGGATCAGTTTTCCTATATCATTTGGAGGTTCCCTATTGGAGGTGAGCCACCCCAGGTTAGTTTTTTCTTCCTGCATCAAGACAAGTTCAAACACTGAGCAAGCTTGGAATTATGGGAAGCATACATGTTCAGGATGAGGACAAGCTCAGAATTTGAGGAAGCGAGTGCTTGAGATGATATAAGAGCACAGGGTACCATCAGCTAGATAAGGGAAATATGTACCTGGCTTTTGTGGAGACAGGAAGACTTACCAGCTCAGGGGAATAGCTAGCTACAGAAATTTAACTTTAAAAAGTTAACTCTCTTTTCTCCTGAATCACATGGCAATATTTAACAAGATTTATCTAGCAATATTCACATAGATTCTGTTGAAATAGATCTGAGATTAGCTCTGGGTGTAGTAATTGGCTCTTCATTTTGTTTCACTTGTGGTGCTGGGAACTTCATTTCTTTTTAACTATTGAGGCAATGTCTAATGTATAGCCAAGTTTAAAAATCAATAGCAGAGGGCCAAGTGTAGTAGTACACATCTGTGATCCTAGCACTTGGGAGGTTGAGGCAGGAGGATAGCTGTAAGTTTGACACCAGCCTGGGCTACAAAGTGAGCTCAAGGCCAGCCTGAACTACATAGCAAGACCTTGCCTCAAAAAGACTAATAATAATAATAATAATAATAATAATAATAATAATAATAATAATAATAATAGGGCTGATGAGATGGCTCAGCAGTCTAAAGTGCCTGCCTGCTTAGGAAAGTTTAGGCAACCACAGGTACCGCAGTTCAATCCCCAGCACTACATGCTGCTCCAGCCCCACCCCCAGAGCAGGCTGAGCCGGCCATAACACAAATAAATAAATAAAAGTTTAAAAAAATAAAATAGCCAGGCATGGTGGTGCACGCCTGTAATCCCAGCACTCGGGAGGCTGAGGCAGGTGGATCGGTGCAAGTTCAAAACCAACCTGGGCTACAAAAGTGAGCTCAAGGTCAGCCTGAACTGCATAGTGAGACCCTGTCTCAAAAAGACAAAAGTAAATAAATAAATAAATAAATAATTTTAAAAATTAAAAAGTAAAATAAATTTATTTTTTATTTTTTTTAAATAAATTTAATAATAATGATAATAGTATAGGTCAGTAACTCTGGAGTTATGGAAGTTTGGTCCCTGAAGCAAGGACATTAGTGTTGCTGAGGAACTTGTTAGAAATTTATTTGGTTTGGTTCCATTCTGTTCAGTTTGGTTCAAGGTCTTACTACATTGAACTGACCTTGAACTCACTGTGGGCCTGAAACTTACTGTGATCCTCCTGCCTCCTGAAAGCTGGGATTACAGGTATGTACCACCACTACTCAGAAATGTAGATTTTTCACTGAGGCGTGGTGGTACGTACCTATAATCCCAGTAATCCAGAAGACCCGGGGGGGGGGGGGGGGGAGAATGATTGCAGATTCAAGCCCAGCCTAAGCAATTTAGTGCTTTAGTGAGACCCTATCTCAACATAAAAAAGGCTGAGGACATAGCTGAGTGTGAAGAACCTGTATTCAGTTCTGTTATGGTTTGTGTCTAGTTGTTCCCCAAAGCCTCATACAGTCCTGGGGCGGACTTCTAGACCTTGTGATTAACTCATTTTTCTTTGTCTTTTTGAGATAGGGTCTCACTATGCAGTTCAGGCTGGCTTTGAGCTCACTTTTGTGGCCCAAGCTGGTCTTGAACTCACATTGATTCTCCTGCCTCAGCCTTCCAAGTGCTGGGATTACAGGCATGCACCACCACACCCAGTTTGTGATTAACTCATGATCCACTGGGATTATGGATGTAAGTGCCGATGAAATTATGAGTGTGATTGTTACACTCAGCCTGGGGCAGATAGCTTGAATGCAACATGAGGGAGACAGGCTTGCTCTCTGTACCCACTGTTGCTGTTACTCCTCCCTTTTGCTCTTTTGCTGCCTTTAACCATGAACTGCTGCCCTCTGCCATGTGCCGGTCCAACTTGGAGCAAGTTGAGTATGTACAGAAGCCTCCAGTAACTGTGAGCTAAATAAACCTTTCTTTTCTTCATTTTGAATGTCACGTATTTGTCCCAGAAATGAGAGAGTAACTAAAATAACTTCTAATATTGCAAAAGAAAAAATGCAAATTTTTGGCTCATATTCACAAATTTACTGAATAGGAAACTCTGGGTTAGAGCCCAGCCATGGGTGGAAATCTCAGCCATGCACTCTATCACTGAGCTATGTTTCCAGCTCTTTTTATTTTCCAGAGATAGCATCTTGGCAAATTGCTTGCACTGGTGTTGGCCTTATCTTCTTGCCTCAGTTGCTCAAATAGCTGGGATTACAAGTGTTTTCCACCATGTCTGCTCTTTCTTTCTTTCTTTCTTTCTTTTTTTTTTTTTTTTTTTTTTTTTTTTTTTTTTTTTTTTTTTTTTTTTTTTTTTTTTTTTTTTTTTTTTTTTTTTTTTTTTTTTTTTTTTTTTTTTTTTTTTTTTTTTTTTTTTTTTTTTTTTTTTTTTTTTTTTTTTTTTTTTTTTTTTTTTTTTTTTTTTACTGCCTGTTTTCTTTTTAGGGCTGAATGTCTTGCTGTGTTGCTCAGGCTAGTCTCAAACTCCTGAGTTCATGTGAGCCTTATATCTCAGCCTCCTGAGTAGCTGTACCTACAAACCCATGCTACTGTTGTAGGCAGCTGAATTAGATACAAATATTATAGACAGCCTGACAGGGCCAGGCCCACAAGGAGACCAGATGGAAGTCAAGGTGACTTTGCAACTTGAAAGAGACAGACACTCCTTATGGGTCAGACTTCAAGACCAAAGAGAAAACAAATGCAGCTACATACTTCCCTAGGGATGGGCATCAGGTGTTGTATGTTGTAAGTTGGTGCTGAAAGAAACACTGAGAAGACCCAATGAATTTAGCTTCAGTGGACTCACTGAGAATTGTCTCTCAAAGTGAGCTTTGAGCCTCATGAATATTTCACTTTTGTTGAGAGCTAAAAACAGAATAAACAACTACATCAATGAATATAGACCACAAATCACCATATCTTTTACTGTATGCCTAATATTAGGTTAACACAAATGCTAGCTGAAAAGATTCCAAGCAGGGCAAGAGCCAACCATTAACATCCCAAGCAAGGGAGTAAGTAGACAATAAGCAGAGCCAGCGGGAGAAGCTGCTATCTGCCTCTTTGAACTCCAGCTTTCCAGAATTCACAAGTAACAGACTACAGCGGGCCTGGGCTTTGTTTATTATTCTTGAGATGCTAATTAGGCTTTTGTCTTATCTCTACATTTCCTTGCTTTTATTTTTTATGCTGAAAAATAATTTTTGAAGCATCAGGGCAAGGACTGTAGCTTTTTGATCTCTAGCTCATTGATGAATCTGTCCTTATCACCAAACTAAGCAGAATACACAATTAGTAGAGAAAACAAATACAACATATACAAATCACTATTACACTTCTACTAAACCATGAAATAACATGAAAAGGATTAAAGTTTTTAATGCTATTAGAGATGTTTTGTAACAGATCAGCGCCAGACAGTTTTGATAATTGTTTTGCAAAAGTATCAAGAGGTTGCTGAAGAGATAGGATTTTAGCGGTAACATTACCATGAGACAATAAATGTCTTTTTACATTTTCCCATGGGAGGACTGGTGAGATGGTTCAGTGGTCTAAAGCACCTGCTTAGGCGAGCTTAGGCAACCCCAGGCACCGTGGTTCAAACCCCAGCACCACATTCTGCATCAGCCCCATCTCCTGGCAGGCTGAGCCAACCATAATATATATACAAAACTTAACTTTACATTTTCCCATGGGAGATGAGTTTGACTTCATGAAATGGGAGTTATACAAAATAAAGAAATATTCCAATCACATTTTAAGCAAAGTTGACATTGTAGATTAACAATTTGACATCCTAACATAACAACAGCTTGTTCTAAATCACTTATCTTAGTATTTAACTATGAGTCTATGTGTCCTTGAGAAGTCCATAATTGTTTTGAGTTCTTGTGCCATTGCTGCACAAAATGAACAGATTGTACACCTTGGATCAATGCTACTCTAGCTGTAGCAGCTGTGGCCATGAAGGCTATCATGAGTTCAATCATTCTTTTTTTGTTCTCTTTGTTAACACCTCTATCAAATGTAGGAACAGCATTATGGAAGGGGAGTCTTGCCACAGGCAATGTAGTTGTATTGAAAGCCAGATTCTGGCCCTTGTCCTGAGAATACAGATGTTATCCCTAGAAAAATTAAGGCTAATAGAAGAACTGTATATAAAGAACAATTGTGACAGGGGCCCACAGGATGGCTCAGTGGTCTAAAGCGCCAGCTTAGGAAAGCTTGGGCAGCTGCAGGGACTGCAGTTCGATCCCCCGCACCACATACTGTGCCAGCCCTGCCTGCGAGGCAGGTTAAGCCAGCCATAAAAGTAAATAAATTAACAAACAAAAGTTCTGAAACAAGAAAAATAAATAAATAAAATGAAAATTATTTTTAAAAAAAAAGAACAATTGTGACATGCAATGGTATGGTTAGAAGAGTTTCAATAACTAGGTCTTACAAGCAACAGATGAAGAAGGTGAACACATGCCTGAGTAAAATAAGTTGTGTTCCTTTTAAATAATGAGGTATTTCCATCTTAATTCCTTCCCTTCTGCCATCCAGGCAGAGCCATAATTGCTCTAATCTATGATGCTTCCATTGGAAGTATTAACTAACTCCTCTACAGATTTCCCAGTGTATCCTAATCACTAAGGTAAGCAATATTGGTATTCTGGCAGGATGGCAGATCTGGCAGTGGAAACATTCCATTAGCAACTATATCTTTAGTGTCCCGGGGCCTGGCGGGATGGCTCAGTGGTCTAAAGCCCCTGCTTGGGAAAGCTTGGGGCAGATTCAGGGACCACGGTTCGATCCCCGGCACCACATGCTGCGCCAGCCCTGCCCTTGGCGGGCTGAGCCGGCCATAAGAATGAGTGAATAAACAAACAGGGGTTGTGAAACAAGAAAATAAATAAATAAATAAAATTAAATT
>PVJA010044655.1:0-16062 GCA_004027025.1 Myocastor coypus | reverse complement strand
TGTGTGTGTGTCTATGTGTCTGTCTGTGTCTTGTGCTGGGAAGTGAACCCATGGTTTCATAGAACGTAGGCAAGTGCTGTACCATTGAAGCATATCCTCAGCCTGGCTTTCCCTGTATTTAATAGCCCAGAAGGAAGAGGGGGAGAAAAGGATTTGGAGTTGGAAGGGGAAGGCTCACCCTCAGCCCAAAGAGGGGGTGAGAGGGCAGGAGCTAAGTACCCTCCTCCACCTCAGCCCTGATGCAGCTACGAGGCCACAGTGATGTGGCCTGGGAGTTTGAGGAGATTGAGGAAGAGCAAGCCGCCTGCCGGGGCCGCCGTGCTCTGCGCCCATGGGAGCTGCTCCAGGATCCTTCCCTGCGCAGGCAGGTGGCCAGCCTGGTGGTGCTGGGCAGTGCCCTGGAGCTCTGTGGGAACGACTCGGTGAGGCCCTTCTCTGCTCTAGGCCTTGGGCCCGTGGCCACACAGTAGGGTGGTGGGAGCCATGGGAGCCAAGATCTCAGAGCTGCATCACCCACCCCTCCCAGGTGTATGCATATGCCTCCTCCATATTCCTGGAGGCTGGAGTGCCACAGGAGAAGTTGCAGTACGCCATCATCGGCACTGGGAGCTGTGAGCTGTTGGCAGTTCTTGTGAGCGTGAGTCTGGGCCCAGCCTCCACAGCCCTGCAGAGGGAGGGCGGTTGGTGCTCCAGGTTCCGTGCTTCTAGGACTGCAGTAAGTGACTGTGAGGGTCCTCAGGGAAGTAAATAAAGTCATAATCTGAACCAATACGCCGTTCCCTCCTACCAGCTTCACCCCTCCCTGTTGCCTGCCCCCCAACCAAAGCCCAGCATGCCAGTCATTCTGAGTGACTCCTTTCTCTTACAGTGTGTGGTGATTGAGAGGGTAGGAAGGCGGGTGCTGCTGATAGGGGGTTACAGCATGATGACCTGCTGGGGGAGCATCTTCACAGTGGCCCTGTGCCTGCAGGTAGCTAAGGCAGTGGGGCAGGGGCTGGGCCAGCTCTGTTTTCCACCTCGCCCACCCACTGTCTACGGCAGAGCTCCTTCCACTGGATGCCCTACCTGGCCGTGTCCTGCACCTTTGCCTTCATCCTCAGCTTTGGCATTGGCCCTGGTGAGTGAGCCCAAAGGCTTCTGGGCTTTAGGACTTGCTGAATGAATAAGGGGCATCTAGGGGAAGTGATGGGAAGGTATAGATGAAATGTCACCTGCAGTCCTTGGGGCCCACCTGTGCTGACACTTCTGGGAGAGAATGGTTGGAAGAAAGCACCCTGGGATCCCCGTGCAGACTAGGCCCACGTGAGGGACTGGCAGAGCAGAGAACCTAGGCTGGAAGCTGCCCGTGCTCTCTTTTTGCAGCCGGAGTGACAGGAATCCTGGCTACAGAACTGTTTGACCAGATGGCCCGGCCTGCTGCCTATGTGGTCTGCGGGGTGCTCATGTGGATCATGCTCTTCCTGGTTGGGCTGGGGTTCCCCTTCATGCTGGTAGGTCTCTGGGAGCCTCGCCCCTATCACTAGGACCACCCCAGTGGGAGACCTCCATCCAGGGAGACTTACCCTGTGGGGAGGTGTCCCTGTGACCCAAGGGGTGAAGGCTCCCTTCAGAACTTGTCATGGGTCTTCTGCTGAGGGCTGAAGGAAGCCACACTAGTCTTGGGGTCTCTTTCAACTCACAGGAGAGTTTGTCTCAGTTCCTGTATCTTCCTTTCATTGGTGTCTGTATCTGTGGGGCCATCTACACTGGCCTATTCCTCCCTGAGACCAAAGGCAAGACCTTCCTGGAGATCTCCAAGGAGCTGCAGCGACTCAGCTCACCCAAGCAATCCCCACACAGGTGGAACAGTCCTGAGGTCATGATATGCACGGAGCTCTAGCTGCAGCAGTGGGGGAGGGGAGGGCAGTCACAGCCCTTTCCCATGTTGCTTCTATTCACCCATTCACCGACTCCTGCTTGTTTTTCATTTTCATTTTTGTTTTTATTTTGATTATTTATTTATTTATTTATTTATTTATTGTCTTTTTGAGAGAGGGTCTCACTGTGCAGTTAGGACTGGACTTGAGCTCATTTTTGTAGCCCAGGCTGGTCTCGAACTCACACCAATCCTCCTGCTTCAGCCTCCCAACTGCTGGGATTGCAGGCCTGAGCCACCATGTCTGGCCTATTTTTTTATTTTTTATTTTTTTGAGACAGTGTCTAGCTATACAATCCAGGCTGGCCTTAAACTTCCGGTGATCCTTTTGTCCCAGCCTTGAAAGGGCCAGGAGTAGAGAGGCATGTGCCACCATGTTCCAGCCAGAACATCTTGTCTGAGTAGTTGTAGACTTAATGTGAAAGATAAATTCTGTTATAGAAATCTGTGCGTACATGCTAGGGGTGCAAAGCATGGTGTATGAATATGATGAAATCCTTTTTCAATGTTGTATTAAACTGATTTTCCATGACTATGAAAAAATACTGAGATATATGAGTGTCTTAGTTACTTTTTACTCGTTGCTGGAACAAATATCCGGCACTCAGAATGAAGGAAAGAGAGGTTTATTTAGCTCACAGTTACTGGAGGTTTCAGTCCATATTCAGCTTGATCCAAGGCAGACTGGCACATGGCAGAGAACAACAGTTCATGGCTTCATGGCGGTGGAACAGCAACAAAATGGAGAGAGAGGCAGCCAATCAATCAGGGCAGCAGAGCAACAACTCTAGTCTGTCTCTCTTTTTAAATTACATCAGGCTGTCTACCCTAGCCTATCATCTCAGGCCACACCCATAGTCTCAGCAGTACTCAGACCATAATCTCAACAGTAGTAAAAAACACAGTCCCAGTGGATCATCATTCAAGTCTCAAACTCTAGAAGTCCCCGCTCATGATTGCATGGGGCTTTGGGGGGACAACTAGACATAAACCATAACAATGAGTTTAAAAGAGGAGTGGTTTGTTTTGGCTCAGGACTTTGGAGGTTTCAGTCCTTGGTTACTTAACTCCATTGCCTTTGGGCTTGTAGTGGTGCAGTACATAATGGAGAGAGTGAGCACATGGCACACACTCTGCTCACCTCAGGGGAGCTGGGAAAAGAATGAGCCCACCAGGGGGCATGAATGGTCCCTCAACGGCTTTCCTGCAATGGTCTAACCTCTTCCTTCATGGCCGCACCTTGTAATGGTTCTACTGCCTGCAATAGTGCCATGGGTTGAGGAACATTCCTTAACACAGGAGTCTTGGGAGGACATTTATCTAAACCAGTGGTTCTCAACCTTTCTAATGTTGTGGTGACCCCAAACCAAAAAATAATTTTGGTGGCTACTTCAAAACTGTAATTCCAAATAAATAACATCTTCTGATGACTTTAGGTGACCCCTGTGTTTTGGTCAATCGACCCCCACTGGAGCTGTGACCCACAGGTTGAGAACTGCTGATCTAAACCATATCAAGCTTTTATGTTTATTATTTATTTATTGCAGGGTTGTGAGTTGAACCCAGGACCTTCCCACTGAACTATATCCTCAACATTTGTTATTTTTATTTTATTTTATATTTTTTAAATCTTATTTAAAATTTTTTCTTTTTCTTGTTTCAAAACCTTTGTTTGTTTATTCACTCATTTTTTACAGCCGGCTCAGCCCGCCCCGAGGGCAGGGCCGGGGCAACATGTGGTGCCAGGGATCGAACCTCGGTCCCTGAAGCCGCCCAAGCTCCCAAGCAGGGGCTCCAGACCACTGAGCCGCCAGACCCCTTTTAAATTTTATTTATTTGTGTTATGGCCAGCTCATCCTGCCCTGGGGGTGGGGCCGCTGCAGCATGTGGTGCCAGGGATTGAACCTCCTTCCCTGCAGTTGCCTAAATATAAAATATTCCTAGGCAGGTGCTTTAGACTGCTGAGCCATCTCACCGGCCCCAACCTCAACGTTTTTTAAAAGAAATTTTTTCATTTGGTCTTTCTAGGTTGTCTAGGCCAGGCTAGAACTTGCAATCTTCCCACCTCAGTCTCCAGTACTGCTGGGATTACAGTTGCATTCCACTATGCCCAGGTTATGGCAGGCCTTGAAAAAGCACCTATGTCAGGTAGGCCTGAATGCTCCCCTGAGAAAGTTCCAGAGTCTAATTTTGTCTGGATTTAACAAAAATGATTTTATCCTGCTGTCATCTTCATTTTACATCAGGATTAAATTTCAAAGTATAAATGGGGGGTGGAGACCATAAACATTCAACCTATAGATTTTTTTTGTGTGTGTGACTTGTTTGGCTTAACAATAAATTATGTTTGACTGTGTAAAAAAACTTTGGGGCCAGGAATGCAGCTCAGCAGCCCAGTGCCTGCCTGGCAAGCACAGGGTTGTGAGTTTGATTCCCAGTACCAAGAAAAAGGAAACTGTTTTGCAACATATACAGCAGTATTTTAATTTCCACCAATGTTGTTTGATAGTCCCAGGTACTCTTAAGTCCTTATCAACACTTGGTACTGTCCTATCAGTCTTTCTTTCTTTATTTATTTATTTAATTTTTTGGTCTTTTGAGACAGGGTCTCACTATACAGTTCAGGCTGGCCTTGAACTCAGTTTTGTAGCCCAGGCTGGTCTCGAACTCTCACCGATCCTCCTGCCTCAGCCTCCCGAGTGCTGGGATTACAGGCGTGCGCCACCACGCCCGGCTTTATTGAACTCACTTTTTTTTTTTTAACTCACTTTTGTAGCCCAGGCTGGACTCAAATTCACAATGATACTCCTGCCTCAGCCCCCAAAGTGCTGGGATTACAGGCGTGTGCCACCACGCTCGGCTATGTCAGTCTTTTTAACTTAGCCTAAAGTGTGTAATAGTTTCTCATTGTTTTCACTGTGGTACTTCCACGATGACTAATATTGTTGACCATCTCTTCACGTGCTCAGGATGACCATTCATATGTGCACTTTTGTGAAGAATCTGCATCTTTTTTTTTTAAAAGTATTTCTTTTTTTTAATAATTATTTATTTATTTATTTATTTTTTCTTGTTTTTGTTTATTCACTCATTTTTATGGCTGGCTCAGCCTGCCCAGAGGGCAGGGCTGGCGCAGCATGTGGTGCTGGGGATCGAACCGTAGTCCCTGAAGCCTCCCAAGCTTTCCCAAGCAGGCGCTTTAGACCACTGAGCCATCCCGCCAGGCCCCAAGAATCTGCATCTTTTATCCATTATTTTTATTCCGTTCTTTTGTTTTTGAGGCGTGGTCTCATTATATAGTTGAGGCTGACCCTGAAGTCATGACGTAGCCGAGAATGATCTTGAACTCCTGGCAATCCTCCCTCGGCAGCCTCCTAAGTGCCAGGATTACAGCCATGCCCCACCACATCAGCTGACAGTCTTCCCTTAACCGCAAACATAGGAGGGATGGTGCTGGCTCTTTCTTGTGCGGGGGAGTAGTGGGCACATGGCCTAACAACTGACTTACGTCTCCCATGGGTCAGAGATGGGTCCTTTCATCCTTAGATAGTCTGTGTGTGCATGGGCAAACATGACTGTTCAGCCTGTATATCTGGAGAGTGCCCCATAGCACTCCCTCTGAAAGCATGGCCGTGTGCTTAGCACTTAGGGACTGGAAGATGCCTGATTTCAGTGTTGTGATGATGCTGAGATTCAGAATACTGAAAATAGCCACTGTGGCCTGCACTCTGTTGTGTATCCTGGTCTCTTTATTGTGGTTGGGGGGACCAGGCCCCGTGGATTAGAGGTGGAGTCTCGGGCCAGGACTTTCTTAAATGGCATGGGGACTGCCTGGGGGTGACATCCATGCAGCTGGAGGATGTAAAGGCTGGGTGCCAGGAGGCAGATGGTTAGTCCAAGGGTTGCATTCTCCCACTGTGGCTTTGTTTCACAGGCAGCAAGGAATTTTTGATGGTTTGAAAGAACCAGAGGGGCTGGGGAGATAGCTCTGTGACACAAGTGCCTGCCTGGCAAGTGCAAGGTCCTGAGTTTGAACCCCGGTCCCACAGAAAAAAAAAAAAAAAGAGAACAAACCAGACACCTGGAGAAAAGTGTGCTGCCGCTGGTGAGGGTGCACCTTGTTACAACCAAGTTCTGGTTCTTCAAGTCCTCTGCCTGGCGTTACTAAAACCACTGCTCACATTTCACTGGATATAGGAAATCAGAGACCAAATTTGCGTCCTGCGGAGGGAGTCTCCTCCGGAAGGTGCAACCCACATGGCTAACAGCAGGAGAAAACAAGAGCAGAAAGGCAATGTCAGCTAGTGTGCCCGTGGTGGATGGGGCAAAATGACGCGCACGCAGGACAGGACACATGGCTCGGGAGGTGCAAGACACGAGGAATCCGTGTGTACAGGAGAATAAGCTAAGCTTTGTGTCCCCGGTCCACTCCGGAGGGCAATGGAGCCATCCGGCGGGTGAACAGCCACCTCGCTCTTAGCTCAGCGCCTCTGAGGAACCATTAGAGAAAGGGCGAATAAAGTAAGGGAGGAACGGACTGGTGGACCCACCCCACAAAAGGCGCGCTCGACAAGCAGGCACACGAACCGGAAGCCCGGGCGGAAGGGGCGTGTCGGGATCAGGCCCCGCCCCGTCTGGCGGCGGTGGCGTCACGGGAGGCGGAACCGACTCCGCCTAGGGGCGGTGCCGCGCCCTGGTCACGTAGCTCAGGTTCCTGTGCCGCTGCTGCGAGGGTGTTGTGCAGTTCTTCTACTCTCGTCCCCTCATCTTTCTGCCAACATGCCGATGTTCATCCTGAACACCAACGTGCCCCGCACCTCCGTGCCAGATGGGTTCCTCTCCGAGCTCACCCAGCAGCTGGCGCAAGCTACTGGCAAGCCGGCCCAGGTTTGCGGGGAGGAGGTGGGAGGGGCGGGATGGGGGCTGCCGTACGTGGTGGCCGTACGAGGACCCAAACTGGGGGCAGGGAGGGGGGCGATGGGGCCTAGAGCCCAAAGGGCGCGCCTGGGGTCCGGCAGGCGACTCCAGCGGGCTGAATGTGTCCCTCCCCCCAGTACATCGCAGTGCACGTGGTTCCGGACCAGCTCATGACCTTCGCGGGCTCATCAGAGCCCTGCGCGCTCTGCAGCCTGCACAGTATTGGCAAGATAGGCGGCGCGCAGAATCGCTCCTACAGCAAGCTGCTGTGTGGTCTGCTGGCCGAGCGCCTGCGCATCAGTCCGGACAGGTGCGTGGGAGCCCGAGGGGCAGGGAACGAGGACCCCAGAGGGCGCTGGTGGCCCAGGGCCTGCACGTGGGGACGCTGCGGACCTGAGTTCCGCCGACATCCTAATCCCCCCTTGTGCCCCACAGAATCTACATCAACTATTACGACATGAACGCGGCCAATGTGGGCTGGAATGGCTCCACCTTCGCTTGAGAAACCCTTCTGAGTTCACCTGCACCAGCTGGTCCGGGTTCCCACAGTATTTTGTACCCTCTTTCCCCAAGGAACTCCTCTCCTCCCTATCAGGACAAATAAATGGCTTGGAGACCACGGCTGTCTTGGTTTCCTTGGCTAATGGAAGAATTGGTGCAGGATGGGCTTATTGACTGGGAGCCCAGACTGGGTTGGATGGGGTGGCCGTCCTGGGGTCAAGGCCAGGTTGCACCTCCCTTCCCAGCTTCCTGATTCGGACTCCTGTATTCCCAGCAGACACCCCACCCTTGGTGGTATATCATGGCTGAGACAGATTGGCATCTTGCCAAGCCACAAACCTAGAAATCAAACCAAAGGCATGTCTGAGCCTCCTAGTCAAACAGTTATGCCTTTGCCCTACTGGACAGATTCATAATTGCTGGGGGCAGGAATCCTAAATGTGTGGGTGTTTCTGTTTCTTAGAGATGTACCCCATGGGGTGCTGTGAGGCAGTACTGGAATGCAAGTGGAGAAAAGAAAAGGGTTTGAGATCAAATTCTGCTTGGCCTCAGGTAGAAGGTTCCTGGGCCTGGAGCTTTCTCAGTGCCATTGTTCTCTACCTTCCATATGAGTGAAGGATAACCTGAGAAAAACCAAGTCAAGTCATTCCTCTAGGTTCCAAGACAGGTGCCCCAGTTCTTGATCTGGAAAACTCACTCATTCTATATGGGCCATTTTCATGTGTTTTGGGGGGTAAGGCAACACAGTATGCAGAGTCCTTAATACCTTCCTGCCTCAATCCCAATTTTTATCCCAAAGGTCAACTCCCCCAGGAACCCAAGCCCTCCCTTATAACAGCATCCTGAAAAGTCATCAGGCTGACGCATGGACACAGGCTCTTTTCCTTGTTTGCTTCTCCAGTCATGAGGAGCAGCTTTGCTATGCCAAGTGCCTCAGGCATGTGGTGCTACCTCCCCTCACCTTGTGCCCAAAGCAGTGGAACCAATCATGGACTGAAACAGCATGGAAATAAACCATTCTTCATTTAAAAACAAAATAACTGAAATACCAGTGAGTGGAGTGGGGCTGGTAGTGTTAAAGTAGAATAGAAGAAATAAGTAAAAAGGAAAATTGCACTTTTTATTTTTTTAGATGCATAGATAATCTTTATTCATTCACTCTGGGGTTCTTCCCAAATCTAGAGCCTCAGCCTCAAAGCAAAATCACTGGTGACACTAGAAGCCAGAAGTGAGTCATGCCAGCTGTCCCCAGCATACACATACCTTGCTCATGCTGTAAATGTCACTGGCTGGAAAAGTGGGATGCAAACGCAGCGCAGCTGTACTGGAACAAGAAATCATGGCCACTAAGTGGAAATGCAGTTGGCGGTCAGGCAGCTGAACCCTGTGCAGCCTCCCTAAACCCAGTGGTCTCCCAGAGAGCAGTGGAAACACTTGTATTAGAACTCAGCTGTGCTACCACTGGAAACTCTATAGAGCTAGCTAGATATCACATGGCCAGTGCTGTCTGTTGGGAACATCGTCCACACAAAATTAAAGCACAGGGATGTATGGGAAAGGAAGTAAATGTTACAATAAAGTCCAGGCTTTTGAATGAGCACAAGGAGGAAGACAGTGGTGGTCCTGGCCACTGCTCCTCACCAAAGCAGAAGTGGAAGCTAATGGTGAGCATTCAGCCTGTTGCCAGCCTGTCACTAGCTGTAGGCCTCAGTGCACACCACACCTCACATGCCCAATGCTTGACAAGTATTGGGAGCTGTATGGACACCATGGGTAGAGCATGCCACTGCTGGCTGCATTCCAGTAACAAGCTGATGTTCTGTGTTCACAAACACCATACTGGGCTTACGCACATTTGCATAGTATTTACCTAAAATATTTTAAAATTAACTTGGTTAAAAAAAAAAAAAAAACTAAAAACTTTCTTTTTTTTTTTTTCTTTTGTCTTTTTGAGACAGGGTCTTGCTATGCAGTTCAGACTGGCCTTGAGCTCACTTTTGTAGCCCAGGCTGGTCTTGAACTCGCACCAATCCTCCTGCCTCAGCCTCCCAAGTGCTGGGATTACAGGCGTGCGCCACCACGCCCGGCTAAAAACTTTCACCACTAAAAAACAAAACAAAACAAAATGCTTAGGCACTGCAGATACCAGGAGATAAATGTTAAGGAAATAAGTTTCCTCTTCTGCCTTCTCTCCATCCTATCTTGGAATGTATAGTATATATTTTACTCCCTGTTACTTAAAGGTTTGCATGGTGCCTCCTGTGGAAATCTGGGGCAGGCCATGAATCCCACTAAGGATTTATACATATCAGTTATGTTACTGAACAAGAAAGGAGTCAGATTCGGAAAGGGGAGGCAGAAGTGAGGCGGGAAAGCATGTCCTATGTTCTACAGGTACTGTGCTTTCAGGAGTTTGGCCTGAGCTTGTAGGCAATCTAAAAGTGAGGTCTGGGGGCCTGGCAGGATGGCTCAGTGGTCTAAAGCCCCTGCTTGGGAAAGCTTGGGCGGCTTCAGGGACCACGGTTCGATCCCCGGCACCACATGCTGCGCCAGCCCTGCCCTCCAGGCGGGCTGAGCCGGCCATAAAAATGAGTGAATAAACAAACAAAGGTTCTGAAACAAGAAAAAAATAAAAAAATTAAATAAAAAAAATATTTAAAAAAAAATAAAAAATAAAAGCGAGGTCTGGTATCTGAGTGGCTGGTGTGTGGCCAGGTGAAGCAAAGCAGTGGGCACCTGCGACCCTAGCACCAGCAGGCCTGTCTTAGTTGCCACTGCCAAAATCCAGGGATGTCGTAGGTTCCCAGGGCCTTGTGAAGATGGGCCAGTGTTCACTTCCCTGGCCACACCAACTTTCTATGCATGCCTCTCATAGAACTGCAGTGGTCCACGACTTATCACAAGGGCTGTCTTGCACTTCCTCAAGCCGAACACTAAGAACTTTTAAAAAGGGACTTGAGGGGCTGGGGAGATAACTCAGGCACAAGTGCCTGCCTGGCAAGTGCAAGGTTGTGAGTTTGAACCCTAGTCCCACAAAAATAAAAAGGGACTTGATTTTGACTGATAAAAGTATATGCTAAGACAAAAATTCTTTCTATACATTGATGTCAAAAGAAAAGAATGTTCTTCAGAGAATACCACAGTCGCAAAACGTCTCTGGGAGAGAAATGGCCTCACCTTTCAATGTTCTAGGTGCCATACTTTCCTCAAGAAACAAAAATGAGGGGCCAGGGAGATAGCTCAGTGGCATAAGTGCCTGCCTGGCTAATGCAAGGTTCTGAGTTCAATCCCTGGTACCAAAAAAAAAAAAAAAGAAAAAAAAAAGAAACAAAAATGTGCAAGTGGATCTCCAGAAATATATATGTTCTCGAGGCTGGAAAAAAAGCACCAGGATATAGCTCAGTGGCACAAGTGCCTGCCTGGCAAGCATAGGGTCTCGAGTTTGAAAAAAGAAGCTGGAAAACAATAGTCATAATAGTTTGAAACATTAGCCACCTTCCTCCAATTCCCCATCCTGAAACCCTTTACCTCTCATGGGACGTTTTCAATGTACTGCCGATTCTGTACCTCTCTATACTGGACACGCCATCAGTCTCTTGTAGCTCCACAAGGTTCTTCAAGTCCATTAACGGGCCACCAAGTCTCCTTCACACTCTCAGGTTAAGCTGGCTGACAAGGAACATCCTAGTGTGTTAGCCTTTCAATGAGACATGCGGTTTCCTCTCAACTGATCAATGTCGCTTGCCTCCCTGGCCTCTTGTTGCTTCTCTGGAGGCCCAGTTAGGAAATGGACACTATTCCATCAGAAGCAACCCCAGCTCAGATCACTGTGTAGGAAGCCTGCTGGTGAGAGGAAGATGAGGGAACTAAGTAGAAGACGGACTTTGTGTCACCATAATTGGTGTCCCTGGGCGGTGATGAAACTGTTATCCTGGATTAGATAGGTTCCTAGTTTAGTGTGACTTGTGCAGAGGGAAGCATTACCTTGGAGGCAAACAGCAGCTGGTAGAGCAGCAAGAGGAAGAGGAGGGATGCCTGGATGTCGATGACCACTGAACCTAAAGGTGCCAGGTTTCTCCAAACAGGACTCTCCATCGGAGTTGCCATGGACTGCGCAAGATGGAAGTGACAACTCGCTGGTCTCCCCAAAGTGGCAACCAAGCTAGAGAGGCTGGCTTTGCTCTCTCACCTTTGCAATCACAGCGCGGGCTTGGACTGGGGCTTTTGTGGGTCTCTGCCCCAATTCTTCCAACAACAAAGACCCCCCACTCCCAGACGAAATCTCTCTCTCTCTCTCTCTCTCTCTCTCTCTGCACAACTGGGGATCGAACTCAAAACCTTGCACTTATAAGGCAGGCATTTGTGCCCCTGAGCTATCTCCCCAGCTGTAAGATCCTTGCTGTCCAAGTCACTTGGCGCACTGTCCCATATGCCAAAAAGAGACCATCCTATCCCAGACGCTGGCACAAAGGAGAAGCGGGCTTAGGCGGACAGGGCTGGGCGATGGGGCCTAGTGTGACAGGGAGCACAGCAATGCCTCCGCTCGGGGCTCCGGGGCTCCTGCCCGGGAGTGTAGGTTTCCTCTGGAACAAGCAGCTCCGAGTCCCCTTGTTCGGGCGGACCTTGGTCCTCGCTCGGACCAGCGGCGCGTGTTCACGCCACCTTTCCTGCGCGGCGGGGCGGGAGCAGGCGGAGGGCGGGCCCGGTCCCAAAGCCTGCGCCGGGTAAGTCCGCCGCACAGGACCGAGCGCCGGAGCGTGCAGGGCCGCTGGGAAGGGCGAGGCGCGGGCAAGGAGCGGGCGCGGAGAGCCCTCGCAGCTGGGCAGGTGGAGACGCGGGCGAGAGTGCTTCCCTCCCCGCGGGCACAACTTTCTTAAAGGGACCGTTGGCTGGGATCCGCGGCTCCCTGGGGCCCGGACTCTGCCTCCAGGTCGGACCTCCTTTAGGGAGAGGTGAGGTCTCAATGGAGCTCTCGGCCCGCTCCCTCCTTGACTCCAGGGACAGGGATGGAGTGCGAGTGTTAAAGCACCCAGCGTCCTTTTGCAACTTAATTATTCTGCCCTAAGCCGGGCGTGGTGGTGCACGCCTGTAATCCCAGCACTCGGGAGGCTGAGGCAGGAGGATCAGTGCGAGTTCGAGACCAGCCTGGGCTACCAAAGTGAGCTCAAGGCCAGCCTGAACTGCATAGCGAGACACTGTCTCAGAAAGAAAAAAAAAAAAAAAAATTATTCTGCCCTAACTCATCCTCTCACTGCTCCTGAACGCATGCTCGCGGGCAAGTATCAGCTGCCACCGTTGGCAAAGTTTGAAGAGCCGAGTCCCGGAGCGTGCAAGGCTCGCTGCTACTGGGAAACGCCGGCCGCTCTCCCCTTGACCCTGCCCTGTAACTGATAAAGCCTCCTCCCTCACGACTACTGCGTATGCTCTGAACTGGACCGCTCCAGAGAGAAATTTTTAAAACGATTGGATCTCACATAGGGATCAGATTGCAAAACGAGAGAGGCGAGCGCGAGGGAACCCCTTCCGGAACCCCCGTTCGTCCCCAGAACGGCGGCCGAGGCGGCCCCGCGAGATCGGCTCCGGGTACCGTCTTCCAGGCTTGGCCTTGCGCCCTCCTCCCGGGCAGCGCTCTGAATTGCATTTCTAGGGCAGTGACCCCGGCAGGGCTGCTGGGGTCTCTCTCTGAAGTCCCTCTCCTGGAGTTTCCCCTAATGACTTTGAGGGCAGAACTGATCAGAGTTTTTGTTAAGTTACTGCGTTCATTTCAGGGAAATGGAAACAATAATTGATCCTTGATGCTTCCAGAGAAATTGCCACAAAGACAGGGGATATAAAGCAACTTGGGAGCTATCACAATCTTGATACAGTCGCTTGTATTAACCTTACCAAAAGAAAAACGGAGCTGAAGTCATGAAGAACGGCTCCTGCATGTAGATTTATGCCTCATAACAATCAAAGGGACACTGGCAATGTCATAAGTTTTTCCTGAGTCAGTTTAAGAGTAATTTAAAAGGCCTGCCAATAAAAAAAATTAAGCTTCTCATAGAAATACTTTTATTTAATATGCTACTGCATTTTGTCTTTACCAGGATGCATCCATCAAAGTCTGTGTTTATATTCCTGATAGTTCAGAGAGCACATCTTTCATTCTCTTAAGGTCTCTGTGAACAAGGTTAAGTTATGTCTATCCTACCCTCTTTTTTTTTTTTTTTTTTTTTTTTTTTTTTTTTTGTCTTTTTGAGACAGGGTCTCGCTGTACAGTTCAGGCTGACCTTGAGCTCAGTTTTGTAGCCCAGGCTGGTCTCGAACTCTCACCGATCCTCCTGCCTCAGCCTCCCGAGTGCTGGGATTACAGGCGTGCGCCACCACGCCCGGCTTATCCTACCCTCTCTTTAAACAGCTTAGAATGGAAATGGATTATGGGGTTTCTCATGGTTTATTTATTTATTTATTTATTTTAATATAGAATTTTTTATTTTTTTTTATTTTTTATTTTTTTCTTGTTTCAGAGCCTTTGTTTGTCTATTCACCCATCTTTATGGCCGGCCCAGCCCGCCCCAAGGGCAGGGCTGGCACAGCATGTGGTGCCGGGGATCGAACCTCAGTCCCCAAAGCCGCCCAAGCTTTCCCAAGCAGGCGTTTTAGACCACTGAGCCATCCTGCCGGGCCCCTCTCACAGTAGGGACAAATTGTTTTATTAGACAGGATCTAAAAAAAAAAAAAAAATCTATGTAGTTCAGGCTTGCTTTGAACTCATTATATACCCTGGGTTGTCCTTGAACTCAGTGACTCTCCTGCCTCAGCTTCTCAAGTACTAAGATTACAGGTGGGCCATGACACCTGGCAGAGCCTTGCATCTTTAACTGCTTATCCCAGTTTGTGTCTTTTAGGTTGAGTCAATTTTCTTCCCACTACATGCTACCTTTAGACCGTAATTTACATGGCTGCCCCTATTTTTTATGGCTGGCTCAGCCTGCCCTGGGGTGGGCTGGCACAGAATGTGGTGACAGGGATTAAACTACAATCCCTGAGGTTGCCTAAATTTGCCTAAGCAGGCGCTTTAGACTGCTGAGTCATCTCACCAGCCTCTGGCTGCCCCTATTAAAGGACAAATATATGAGCCTTTCTTTATTAACTGGTGGCATAGTAAGACCAATACCAGGGTTCCACTCTATCCCTTCTCAAAAGAAGTGACTCAAGATTTGCCATTACACCCTAAATCAATAAACTGAATTTGCTGAGTCATTGGGGGTGGGGTAAGTGGCCCCTCATGGGTACTTTACTGTTTCTCTAAAGGCCACGTTGAAACTAAGTAATGGATCTGTAGTAGAACTTTGTATGCTATGTGCAAGGATTATGAATCCATCTCTAGATGATTTGACTACTTGTCATCTTTCAAAGAGTAACATTTGTCTCTTCTAATATAACATCAAAAGTCCCCTTCAAGTACAGGCATATTTTATTTTGATCCCCTCGATCACTAACTTTAATCTTCACATATTTGTTAGTTTACTCAGTGGGACTGTTTCCAATAATGTCAAGGGCAATGGACCCCAATGGACAAAACATTATTCAGTCTTCAAACATTATCTGGGCGTTGGGCTGGTGAGATGGCTCAGTGGTCTGAAGCACCTCCTTAGGCAAGTTTAGGCAGGCACAGGGGACCGCAGTTCAATCCCGGGCACCACATGCTGCACCAGCCTCCTTCCCTAAGGGTAGGCTGAGCTGGCAGAAAAAAAAAAAAAAATCTTCCTTAATATCTGGGTGTCTAGTACTAATTATTGTGGCTGTCTTACTAACGTGTTTTGAAACTGTCTCATTGTTATTTCTTGCTTATTAAAATTAATAAAAATTCTTTAAAAATCTTGGTGTTGAGGCTGGTGAGACTGCCTAAGCAGCGATCTAAAGCACCTGCTTAGGAAAGCTTAGACAACCATAAGGACTGCATTTCAATCCCTGGCACCACATACTGCGCCAGCCCCACCCCCAGGGGAGGCCGAGCCAGCCATTAAAAAAAAAAAAAAAATCTTGGTGTCTTCAAACCTGAGATGGATGACACACCCATGTGGCCTGATGAAAGGTTCCCTAGGTGACCCGCTCATATCCCCTCCTTACATTGAAATCATATATAAGTTCCCTGTTTGTTTTTCTCTGTGGGTGGATTGCTCACTTGGGATTCACCCTCTGTGCTCCTGCAGTGAATCAATAAACTTCAGCTTTCCTGCATTCCTTGATGGTTGGTAAATCCTTCTTTTTTTTTTTTTTTTAAACTACCTGCGGCATTGGTCTCTTGTGAGCACACTAACACCCGGACAGCTCTCCTTACGGCTCCCAGTGCTGCTGCTCGGCTTCTCTGACACAGATGGCGGAGTAGAGCAAAAGGTGCATGCTGACCACAGCAAGCTGTCCTGCTCGGGGCCATGGGGCAGGAAGATGTGCTGAGAACGGTACAAGATGGAAGCGTCGGCTAATGTGATCATTTAGCTAAGCAGACCTGGCTTCAGTGTTTCTTCATCTCGCTTCTGAGTGCTGAGATAAGCTCCAGAATGCCTCCTGCTTGTCACATGTGTGTACTGGATGTCCCTTGAATGAACATTTTCTTTTTTTCTTTTTTCTTTTTTTTATCTTTTTTTTTTTTTTTTTTTTTTTTTTTTTTTTTTTTTTTTTTTTTTTTTTTTTTTTTTTTTTTTTTTTTTTTTTTTTTTTTTTTTTTTTTTTTTTTTTTTTTT
>PVJA010044654.1:0-16050 GCA_004027025.1 Myocastor coypus | reverse complement strand
ACCTGGTTTGGCCGCTGCCGCCATTCTGGTACTTGGGTCTCTGTGGCCTTCTTCTCAAGGCAAAGCCTCTCTCCTTTGCAATTCTGGGGCTGCAAAGCACAGACAGCTGCCACCTCTTGTGATGCCCTCAGGCCATCTTTTCCATTTGCTGGTTCCTTCCCAGCAATGGAGATCCTCTCAGCTCCATCTTTGCAGTCCAAGGCTTTCCTGGTGCTTCCTTTCTGGCCAAACTTACATTTTAAATCATCCTGCTTGGCTCTTTTCTCTTGATTTTTAACATAAATCTGGCTAAAAGCTGCCAATAACAACCATGCCACCACCCCAATAGTTTGCTGCTTTGAAATGTCTCTTGAAAGATTAATCAGTTCGCCATGCTTAATCTCAGTCTTAGGCAAAGTCTCTGGGCACGAGCAAAATTCCGAAAGACTTTCAGCCAATCCATAGCACACATCATCTGGAGTCCAATGACCAATGCTGTCCTTTTTTTCAGCAGAAACCTCCTCAGCCTGATCTTTACAGGCAGGCCTTCTGTCAGTCTTCTGGTCTAAGCTCTGACCAAAATCGCCCAAACTGAACAACCGAAGCCATCCTACTGCTTTGTTTTTAGCCGACATCTCTGAACCTTTCCTATCTCTTCCTGTAAGCCATTTCCAAAAGCTTATAATCCACATTGTCAGGTATAGTCACAACAACGACCCTACTTCTCTGGTACCAAGTTCTGTATTAGTTACTTTTTACTCCTTGCTGAGACAAATACCCGACACTCAAGATGAAGGAAGGAAAGGTTTATTTGGCTCACAGTTTGTGGAGGTTTCAGTCCATATTCGGCTGGCTCAAGGCTGAGTGGAACAGAGCAGAGAGCATCCAGTTCATGGCGGCGGAACAGCAACAAAATGGCGGCAGAGGTAGCCAACCAACACGGCAGCAGAGCAACAGCAACAGCTCGAGCTCCAGTCTGTCTCTCTGTCTCTCTTTATATTACATTCAGGCTCTCCGCCTTAGCTCCCGCCCTAGGCTACACCCATAATTCCAGAAGTACTTGGACTCATAATCCCATCAGTAGTAAATCCCATAATCCCAGGGATCACGGATCAAGTCTCAAACTCTAGAAGTCCCCGCCCAGTGACTCCATGAAGCTTTGGGGGGACAACTAGACATAAACCATAACAAGGAGCCATCCTGTCTATGTCACTTGTTCATGGAAGCCCCACTTAATTAATACAACCTGCAAAACCTTAAGATGGGCTGTAAAAGAAGTACAAGACCATGGAAAAGAGAGGGTCTGTTGATTTATAATGCTTGATGGGTCCTAGGAGCCGTAGTCCAATCAAGCTGTACCATGCCAAAGGCTGGGTGATGTATAAGAGGAAATTCATTCATGTGGTGGGGAGACTGGGAAGTCCAAGTTCAAGATGCTGATGGGCTCAGTACCTGGTGAGGTCCTGCTTCCTGGATTACAGGTGGCCTCCAGATATCTTTTGAGTCCTCCCATGCTGGAAGTATCAAGACTCTTGGGGCCTCTCTTCTGAGGTCATTACGACCATTCACAAGGCATCCATCCTTCTCTAATCACTTTCAGGGCCACACTCTCTAAGACGGCTGCCCTGAGGACCAGAATTTCAATACATAAATTTGGAGTAGGGAAATAAGCATTACAACCAGACATAACAAAAGAAATGGATATTTGAAAACAAAATTTCAAATGGGAAATAAAAGCCAAAGCTAACAACAATAAAGAGAAAAAAATCAGTAAAGTCCCAGTGAGAAGATGTAATTAAGACAATAACTCAATGATATCCACAGGTAAGCACTGGGCTTCTCTTTTGTTAAGTCTGATTAGCAATCAAATGACTCCCCACTTCTCAGTGCCCGATGGTGACTGGAATATAAAAATGAACATTTGAAGTTGGTGATCCATTTTCCTGCGACTGTTATTATTTTTCTGTAATGGCCATAAACATTTGTAAATTAATGAAAATTCTTAAGGCAAAATATTGAAGCAAGGGAAAAGCAGCAGGAAACTAAATAGATAATATAAATTGCACATAGTAGTTATGAAACAGCATTAAAAACTAAAGATTTTAAATTGAATTGAATCATAGTGTTTTATAGTGGCAGTTAATTTGGCATTCCCTATGTGAGATGGATAGTAATTTTTCATATTTGTGAATGTTATGTGGCTCTCATATTAAGATGTTAGTTCTCTTCATAGCTTGCTCCAAGATATTTATAACATTATTGTTTCTATTGTTTATATTCAAATAAAAACAATCTGCCATAATGAGCATAGTAGTATGAGAAAGAACGTCATGAGTTCCAGGGATAAAAATGGTTTTATCTTTTCCTCTTTGTATTTATCCGTATTTTGAAATGTTCTACTTTGATCAGAGAAGTGTAAAGAAGAAAATCAAAATTGCTTGAAATACTCCTATCTATAAATAATTATAGTTATCTTTCTACACTGCTTCTAGTTTATTTAGGTTTTTACAGATATGTTTATCATTAAAATAAAAGTTAAACTATTGGAAAAGGTCACACCAATAAGTACATGTGAGCCTTTCCCTTGCAGAGCATGAATGATCTTGCTATCTCCAATACAAATTGCAAGCTCTTTAGGGTGGGGACTGCATTTCTACACCTTTAGGTCTTCATTGTATCACTAGGGCTATTCCTCAAATATAGCTTAATTATTACTAGTGGGCTGGGGATGTAGCTCAGTGGTAGAATACTTCCCTAGAATGCCCAAAGCCTTGGGTACTCCCCACAGGACGAGAGACAAAAATTTAAAAAGACAGCTATAAGTAACTGCTGACAGCCAGCGAGATAGTTTAGCAGACTAAATGCCTACATAGGCAAAAGCAGGGCCCTGGCTTTGATCCATGCCACCAACACTATAGGCAGGCATGCTGACCAGGTGACCAAGTCTAGCCACGGTGGCCCATGGCTGTAGTCTCAGTGCTGGGGAGGTAGAAAACGGGAGGATCACTACAAGTTCAAGCTGTATAGTGAGAATCTGTATCAAATACATTAAAACTTAATTAATTAAAAAGTTTGAATAACTGCTGAATTACTAAAAAGTTGCTCCTATCTTCATCAACATTGAGATGTCTCCAGAGTAGAGCTGTTCTTTCACTCAACTAGCGTTGCCTGAGTGTTTGCTATGTGTAATTATTAAGCTACAATCATTAGCACTAAGTATTTCCATAAAAAGCCTGAAGAGTGAGCTTTCAGTAGGATCCGGAAGTCAGTGAGCTTCACTGAGGTTTGCTATTGTTGGGTAGCAGAGTGACTGTACCAGCGAGGAATGCGTTCAGCTGCAAGTAAGAGAACAGAATGCCAGGGCAGCCTACATTACCATAGCATTTATTACTTACCAGCAGTTGCTCGTAGGTGATGATATTTTTATTAATATTAGGACTTGGCTTTTTCTTTTTTTGTTTGTTTATTTGTTTGTTTCAGTGCTCAGGATGAAACCAGAGGCCTGCTCTCAGGATATGGACCTTTATCTCTGACACTTTCTGAGCCTTTTCTTATGGGAGCAACGTGTCAGCACTAGGTCTAGCCTTGTATTCTTATAAAGCCATCCCAAGGAGAGAAGCAGATAATTGGACCAGCTAGGAGCTTACCAAATTTTATCCAGAGGTTCCAAACACCTCTCGGTCAGTCCAGTATACTTTCCTTTGGATCCCCATGACCTTAACTGCAGTGCTGGGCACGTCTGCTATGAGCGACAGTGGAAAACAATGTTTGGATTCTCTAAACTGTCCTGTAGGACCCAGCAAGAGACAGAGATGGGGAGCGGTGTGGCTCCTCGGAGCTGTTCAGCAGTGTCCCCTCTAGTACTTCAGTGGGAAGGCAGGGACTCAGACTGAGTTTCCACCGTGAGCGTCAGCACAGAGCTGCTAGGGAACCCCAAATCCTGTGATCTTTCAGATTCTTGGGGTTTTTCATCTTTCTGGGAGGCATTTCTCCTTGTATGTTGTTAAGACTGGTTGGGATGAATTCCCGCACTCAGCACAGGGTGTGGCTCACAGGAAGTGCTTTTATTTATTTATTTATTTATTTATTTGCTACAGGGTTTTGCTACACAGCTCAGACCCATAGTGCTCCTCCTGTCTCAGCTTCCAGTGAGATTCCAGTGCTGGGATTGTAGGTGTGTGCCACCATGCCAGGTTTTGGGCTGGCAGAGTGCACCAGGGGTTCTGGGGCTGGAATGGCATGTGGTACTGGGGATCAAACCTAGATCCTTGTGCTCGCTACTCCCAACCAATACCTCAGCTTGGTGCTTGGTTATTTAAGTGCTAATGACACCATGAGTAGACACAGATTTTTCCCTAGAATTTCCATACCTAAGTCCAAAGCTTGATGTAGAGTTGGGTTAGTTTATGAAGCCATCTTAGAGAGATTTTAGAGAAATTAAACTTACTCTTCTAGAGAAGAGCTTCAAAGGAAGATAAAGGCATATTATTTCTGAAACATTTAAAAATAGCAAAAAGGCATCTACTAAACTCATGGTATTATAACTACAGCCATCAGTAGTAGACCATCATGACAGTGTAAGTGGGAGAAGATAACAACCTTACTCATTTATTTAGGAGGTGTGTTCTTAGGAGCAGGCCGTGATGTTCTAAAACTAAATGAATCTGCCTGAACTGAGTTAGCACCTACTTTAGTTTTAACTTCCCCTCATGTTAGATGCTGGAATAAAACTAAGTAGATACTCTAGGGTCTTTCCTTTTTTAATGGAAAGCTATTTGGCTTCAATTCTAAGTAAGAAGTTAACTTTAGATTTTCATCTGGTCATCTCCTAAATCTTCATAAGATTGAATATAGATATTATTTTCCTAGAAATAAATCTGTAACTTGAACTCTGTCTCTGTAACTATAGCATATGCCCATGTGCCCAGTATAATCCATAGGGATTTAAGATTGACAATCCATAAGATTGTTGCCTAACATTTTTCTTTCTTACAAATTCAATTTTCCTGTGGGTCAGGCAGGGACCCTGGAGCTTGGACTTCTGCTGGAATCCTCTAGGAAAGGTGCTAGAGTTGGGAAGACTGGGCTCAGGCTGCCCTGTGCAAAGAGAGATGTGGGGATTTGAGCCTTGTGAGGAGGGGGACTCAGAAAAATAAATGAGAGTTGGAAATCTCAGGGCCCGAGTGCCATAGACTCGAGCAGGGATCAAAAACCTGTAACATGTATGGTTGTATGTTGCTCTAGTACTGTTTTTTTTTTTTTTTTTTTTTCTTCTTCTTCTGTTTTTACTTGCCAAAGTAAAATAAAATTGAATTTGGAAAAAAAAAAAAAATTGCAGGGGCCAGTGAGATGGTTCAGTGGTCTAAAGCACCTGCTTAGGAAAGCTTAGGTAACTGCAGGGACCATGGTTCAATTGCTGGCACTACACGCTGCACCAGCCCCACCCCCAGGGCAGGCTGAGCCAGTCATTAAAAAAACAAATTAAAAAAAAGAAGGAAGAAAGAAAGAAAGAAAGAAAGAAAGAAAGAAAGAAAGGAAGGAAGGAAGGAAGATCACTGCAATGCTGATGACTAGAGGAGGGGAAGTGTGGGGGGGAGGTGGCTCAGCAGCACAGTGCCTTTTTGACAAGCACAAGGTCCTGAGTTTGGTTCCTGGAACAAAAATGAAGTCGTATGGGAAGTGAAGCCAGGATCCTGGAGCCTTGTGCAGCAGGAAGCTGGAGCACAGGTTTGAATCAAAACTGGCTTTCTTATTTGTTTTGTTTGTTTGTTTCTTGTCTCTCTCTCTCTCTCTCTCTCTCTCTCTCTCTGCTTTTTTTTTTTTTTAAATGTAACTGCTACCGGGGATCACTATGCAGCTTGGACTCACTGTGATCCTCTTGTTTCAACCTCCCCAGAGAGAGCTGGGGTCACAGATGTGCACCACCACACTGGGCCCAGGTGGCCAACGCAGCGCCCAGGGGGTGGAGCTGGCGTAGCATGTGGTGCCAGAGATTGAACCCAGTTGCCTCGATGGGCGTTTAGACCACTGAGCTATCTCCATGGCCCACTCATTTTTTCTACAGTAGTCATGGGACTGATGTTTGGATTCTGAGACCCACAATTTGAATCGTAGTTATGCAGTTAGTAAACACAAGAAACTTAGTTTCTCTGAGTCTCTCTTTTTCCTAAGAGTGGGGCTTATTGATACTTCCTTTGCGGGCATCGTGACACATAATAGCAATTTGATGAATGGCAGCAGTTCTGCATTTCTTTTGATCTTAGTATAAAGCGGATATTGCTTAAGTCTTGACAATTAAATTCTTTAGATATAGCAACTAAAAGTAAATAAAATATTCAGTTCAAAATCAACAGAGATGTCCCAAGCTAATAAGGAAAGATGATGGGGAGGGAATTTCCAGTCCATAAATCATTTTCTTGTTCAATTAAACTAATTCGTTTTAAATGACAGCTTATTTTTAAATTCATGAATTTTTGCAAAGAATATTCACATTCACGTAACAATGCTGATCCCCCCCAAATGAGATTTTATTCCCTTCAAAGAAACCAATCTCTGGACAACTGAAAAATGTAATTTAAGTGGAAACTATAACCTAGAGAGGTTGTATTTCTCCAGTATTTAGTCTTATTGTTAAAGTTGAGCTTTCCAGGAAGACTGATGAAGTCACACAATTACTTAGACATTGATAAACTGCAGGAAAACTGGTGAAAATCTTACAGGTATATACATTTTCTAGGGATTGAGCATTTACAGTTTAGTCAGGCTCTGTAACCTTTGATCAGCGGCTATTACCATTCTTGCCATTGCAATAGAAATTACATTGCAGGGAAACAAGAAGGTTCTGAAAGCGGTGACTGTTTCTCTTCCCCGCACATACTAATGCTATTTGTGTTGTACTGTTGGCAGTTTGATGTGTTTTATTTTTTCCCCCTTCCTTCTTTTCTGGGACTGAGTTCCTATTTCAGTTCTTCTTAGATACCTTTCCTGCCTGGGAATGGTATCATAGTTCACTTTTTCATAAAGTGGAGTACTAATTGGATACACGGAAGGTTTCCAAGATTAAAGAAGACCATGCCTCCAGGGGACACAAACAGCAGCCTCCATGATTGTAGTGCATCAGATGTTTCTTGGTGGCACTACCAAAACATGCAGGGCAGGAGCTACCCTCATGTAACTTTGCAAGCTTGAGAGAACCTGGGCCAGGCACTCGCAGGCATGCTTCTTTCTAGCAGGCATGCCTACCATCCCTCCTCTCTGATCGTTTGCTCTTGGCGACATGGCGCTAGGGGTCCTCCATGCTTCCTGTGGGGACTTTCAACTCCACATGCCACCTGTGTGAAGAAAGGAGCACTTCCTGTTCTGGTGGGAGGACGGTGAAAGGTGGGCACCGCAGTGTCCTCACAGCCGTGGAACGTTGCGGAGGAGATGAGCGCTCTTCCCCTCTTCCTGTGGCCTGGAGCTTACCTGGATTCTTTTTCATGACTCAGGTTGTATTTCACCTCTGGTTATTTACATCAGCAGCTACGCTCCAGTCTCCCTGAGACACCCCTCCTAGTCCTCTAAAGTGCCCTTCGCAGAATGCAGGAAATATATACATGGTTCAGTTAGGACCGAAACGATGCCAACAATATGATAGCACCGTTGCAGCGCCCACTGTACTAAGATATTTCCTTGCCATATAACATTTAATCTTCAACAAAAGCTCAATGAGCACCAAGCTCTATTATCTGTCTCTATTTATAGGGAATTGAGGGTATTATCAGAGCACAAGTGGAATTAGAAGAATTCTAGTAATCTCTTGGATTCTACATGGCGGATATCACGTGCAACATACTGATAAATATGGTTTCAAAAGAAATTTGAAACACTGTAACTTTAAAAAATGGCTTCTATGAAACCAGAATAAAGTTTGGTGGAAAAATGACCAGCATTTTAATGAAACTCTTTTTTCTTTTCAGTACCAGGGATTGAAACTAGAACCTTGCACTTGCCAGACAAGTGCTTATGCCGCTGAGCTATCTCCCTTACTCTTCACAAAACTTGTTAGGACAGCTTTATGGTTCGTTTCCTCAGTGATAATGTCTATAATTTATGAAATATGGCCTGTAATGCATCACTTTTTGCCAGATGCACCATTGTTGATAGGACCTACCTATTAGGCATGTATCATTGTTTATTTACAGGTCAGACCCGTGCCTCAGGCAGTTATCATGGTCACCTTGACCTGAACCTTGTGGAAAAGCAAATTGGGGATTACAGACATCCTGACTCATGCAAATTTCAAAAAAACGTTTTAGCAAATTTGAATAAATTTGCATACAAGTAAATTGAACGAGTGTTACCCAAGAAAATTTCAAGTTGGATTTCAACAAAGGAAGGAAGAAAAGAAGGTAAAGAAATAAAGAAAAAGATTACCAAAATCAAATCAACCATGATGCTGAAGTATAATGTTTTGTTATTTGTTACCATTTTTTATTAAATACATAGTTTCTGGTAAGACCTTCCAGTAGGTCTCTTGGCAGGTGAGATGAACTGGGTGAGATCAAAACAACTGGTGTGAAACAGAGACTATTAATTCCACGTTGGATTTTGGAAAATACTTGTTTCTTCCCAAAGTCAGCTGTTTGAGTTTCTGATTCTTAATATCTCATAATCAAAGTTTATACTCTAGACTTGAGCTCTTGATCTTGTCAAAATACAAGTGTCTCTGCCACAGGGAACACATTGCTGGGACAGACACATAGTATGCCAGGCAGGGATCACTTGCTACCTATCATCTGTGGCCGCATAATCCATTGATCCTCTGGCTGTTGACATTTTATGTCCTGCTCAGCTCCTGAGGTGACTGCTGGGCAGCCTGAGATAGCTTGGCCCATGTGGCTTGACTTCTCTCTCTGCCCTATTCTGCTTCAGCATTTTTTCTTTCCATAGGTCCCTAATAAATACGTTGTACCCTCAGTGTGTGTTTCAGCCTGTACTATATTCTTTATCTGTTTATTTATTTAGATTTTAATTAATTAATTTATTAGATACAGAGTCTTACTATGCAGCTCTGATTCATAGTGATCCTTTCGTCTCAGCCTCCCCAGTGCTAGGATTATAGGTGTGCACTGCCATGATCAGTCTCAGGGTGGGCACAGCACAGGAAGGGTTCTGGGGCCTGCACCGCACGTACACAGCACCAGGGATCAAACTCAGGTCTTTGGGCTTGCAAGGCAGGCACTTAGGCAGCTGAGCTATCTCCTCAGCCCACGCCCTGTACTCTTAACAATGCTGAGACTAGCTCACCAGAGAATAACTAAAGATGGAAGTGGAGGATGATAAAACATGGATGGGAGAAGAAAAAGGAAAGAAGAGAAAGAACCAGACCGTGCCAGGTGGTTTGAGCATGTCATTGTTTGGGAAAAAGCGGGGACAAAGGGAAGGAAGGTTGCCCGTATAGGAGGCTATCATTGCCTGCTTTCTAGTTTTGCTTAAGCCAACTGCGGGTGTTGGAATATGTAAGTAGAGTAGTAGGGAGGTTTTTCAGATTCTTTCTAAAAGCTAATAGCTTCCTATTCTGTTAACACTAAATGGCTGTTGGCAACTAGAAAGAATTAGATGCTCTTCACAAGGAGCGGTACTGTATTTTTATATTAAAAATTAATTTGAGGCACTTTTCCACAGCATATTGAATACTGGACACTAGTAAAGAAGTTTATTCCTTCATAGGGCTTCTAATCTAGAGAACTCATAACAAGAAGCCTGGCTTTCTACCTTCCAGGAGATCATCTGTGAGTTTATGTGAGCCTCTTGCTAAGAGTAGAATCAAGTACCTGGTCTTTTAGGATCAAATTGGTAGAAAATTGCATCTGTGGCCTTTTCTAAGGAAGATTTTCCTGATAGTAGCAGAAATTACATATGGGAAATAATTCTTCAGGGCAGAAGTTTCAAGGAGTAGTTTTGCCTGCAGTGTTGATTCAGTTGAGAGGCAAGGTGCTAAGTTTTAACACTCGCAGAAGATTTACTACACGCTGGTCAATTGCTGAGTGGGGTACACATAGTGATCCATTTAGGACTCTAAGTCACTTCCAGGAAGGGCCGTTATCACATCCCACATCAGCTGAAGCAGGAGGCCCAAAGATAAGCAATACCTCGCCCGCCCGTACCAAAAAATCAAAGGTCAAACTCAGAAACTGACTTGAGAAGAAGAGACTCAGTGACCACACCCACCTCTTAACATACTGCACGGAGATTTAAAAAAAAAAACAAACAAACCAAAAAAACAACCTGGCTGTCACATTTCCAGCCTGCAACCTTGTCCTGCTGCCACCAAGCCGTCCAGTCCCAGGAGCAGCAGCTCCCAGGACATCTTTCCGACTTTTAAACAGCTGGCTTTTGTCTGCTCCCTTAGCGTCACTTGCGGGTCAGCTATGGGCATCTCTAGCCACTTGCCCTAGGATTTCCCTTCTCCAGGCTGAGCTCTCCATCACAAAATAAAGCTGAGTTCAGGCTAAAGCTGAATGATCCCCGGTTTCAATCTGAGTCTACCTTGAGCAAACGACGGCTAGTTATCTAAGCACTCTACTCCCTCAGCGATGAGGAGAGAGGACAGCAGCATTTTGTCGGGTCGTTGTGAGGATTAGAATACACAGTGTGTGTTAAATCGGGAGTTTGCTGGGTGCCCTACACGACACTGCGAGCTCAGTAAATGCTTGTGATGATAATGATTAGTTTCTAAATCTTTCTTCCCTGTTCATCTTCCCGTTAGCTGTCTCATTATGCTCTCTTAATTTGAATATTGTAAATTTTTTTGTTACTGCATAGTTTTCATTTTTTAAATGAATTTAGGGCAGTATCTACAGGATCTACAGGGTCTCACTAAGTAGACTGGACTCATAGTGATTCTCTTGCTTTCAGCCTCCCAAGGTTTTAATTGGCTGGGATTACATGGCTCATGCCACCACGCCCAGTCTCAACCGTCCTCTCAGTGTGCCCTGGGAGTGCAGCCAGCAGGGCAATCCGAGACGGAACCCCTTCCGCTGCACTCTGCCTAAGCACGCCCTTTAGTCGGCTGAGCTATCTGGTCAGTCTTATGCATAGGTTTCAAATAATGACACAGATTTTCTTTCTCAGCCCAAAGATGAAAAATTTGAAAAGCAAGAGGTTGGATGGGTACAGCGCGTCCTGCAAGGGGCTGGGGCCCTGGGCCTACGTTGTCTTCTTATGGAACCCGCGAACATCTGCGCAGCAGTGAGCCCTGTTGAACTCCAGTTTTATTTTTATTGTCACTTCAAGACATCATATTAAGGCAATAAATACAATAATATTACAGTTTTCATCTGGCCACATTGTTAGGATAAACTGTGAGAAATTGTATATCAATGCTTAGCATAATTGCGGAGATCTGGCAGGATTGGATGCAAATAAAAAGGAATGAAGAAGATGATATAAAATCATTTATATGGTATCAGCTCCATCACCCCCCTGGAAAGTGTCAGGCTGCAGAGACTTGGGGTGTAATTTTAGTTTGCAAAGTCTTTTCTTATAAAGCAGTGAAAAACAATTGCCCCTCATGTCAATCGTTCTTCTGTATGTGCCTTCTAGCTTTCTCAAAAGGATATATACATTCCTTTTCTGCATCTCTGGGAACTTTGTTATAAACTTGTATAGCATGCTGCAGAGCACTTGTATGATAAGGTAAAAAAGAAAAAAAAGATAAAACAATGAAACTGACACTGTTAGCATGGTCAGCCCCGTGGGCATTCTGTGCTGTTAAAACCCCAGAAGACAATGCGCATGCTTATAGTTATTGTCCTGAAGCAAAAGAATTGAAAGGTTAGGATTGTCACATGCATGTGGATTTAAAAAACAATACACATTTGAAAGAATTGGAGCAGAATACTTTGCTTCCATTAACTGGCTTACTCATTTGTTCTGGAAATCCTGGGAACCTTTTTCCTGTGCTCTAGACTCTATAATCTAAGTCTTGGTGAAGGGAATTGGGAAAGAACCTTGTGTGGAGCCGCAAGCAAATGTGAAAGTCACACGAAAGTAATGGTAAAAAAAGTAGTGTGACAAGAACCAGAACAAAGGGATGGGTCCCCCTTGGTGGAAATTTCTGTGAGGTTCTGGCATGTTCTTTGTGAATCTTTGCTTTGAGTTCATAGGTAAACCATGGCCACTTTCTCAATCTTAGCTTTCTTTCTTTCTTTTTTTTTTTTTTTTTTTTTGGGTCTTTTTGAGACAGGGTCTCACTATGCAGTTCAGGCTGTCCTTGAGCTCACTTTTGTAGCCCAGGCTGGTCTTGAACTCGCACTGATCCTCCTGCCTCAGCCTCCCGAGTGCTGGGATTACAGGCGTGTGCCACAACGCCCAGCTTCAATCTTAGCTTTCTGAGTTACAATGTTATGGAGTTGAGCAGCTCTTAAGCAATAATTTCTAAAGGTGATTTCTATAATCCAGTGGCACAGTAGCTCCAGTAAATAATTTCCAGACCACTTCAGAAAACACTGTCAACATTTCACTTCATGTGGATCATAGGAAAGATTGAATTTCCCAGGCTCATGTATTACATTGAGGGTGGAATTAGAATTTGAACCCAAGTTTTCTAGCACCAAATCCTACCCTCCCCCCTTTTTATTATTTTGTGGTTGGCTTAGCCCACCAGGGGCAGAGCTGGTGCCACTTGTGGTGCTGGGGATCCAAACTGTGGTCCCTGCACCCTTGCCTAAGCTTGCCTAAGCAGGCACTTTAGACCGCTGAGCTATCTCACGGGCCATCTACCCTCATTTTTCTCATTATATTTTATGTTAGACAAGAGGTTATGAATATAGATGTCTTCTGCTTTAAGTAATTATAGAAATATTATTGTACCTGTGTAGAGGTAAGATATCTGGCTCCATATTTCCTAAATCTTCTAACCTTTCAGTAATCAACCTGGGATTCTTAGTGATAGTAAACTAAATTCTATAGATTAGAGCTATCGTTTAACTTATTTATTTATTTATTTATTTGCTGTTCTGGTCAGTAATACTCTGCTGAGAGATTTCATTTGGAGAAATTACTTTAGTTTAGCTTTCTAGAACTTCTTCCCTAAGAATCTTGCTCACGTTCAAAGCCTTACACTTGGTTGTGTGGCTTCAGCGTGCTGAATTTGTTTCTTCATGGATCTGGGCCTCAGAGGATTCATGCATATTTTTCTAACGGACAATGAGAACAGCATTTGAGTCTGGAGCAGAGCCCCATTGATCGAGAGCTGTGTACTAACACAAAGACAGTCAAGCCACTGCAATCTGTGGTCTGTGGGACTCGCGTTCCCAATAAAGAACCACTTGATTTATGGGTTGCAGAGATGCATTACCTGGCTTGCATTAGGGGCCTGCCTTGACAGTAGAAGACCCTCCTTGAACACTATCAGATCTATACATTGTAGATTTAGTGGCTGTTAAGGCGCAGAGCACCTCTTGATGAGGTTTCTCATCTTCAATAATAAAACAGCGCGCATCCCCCTGTCTCACTTGATTCTGTTGAACATAAAATAGTGTAATCAGCTTTTCCACATTGGTAAATCAGTTGAACCTTTCCATTTTTGACAATGTAGAATTGTATAAATTGGCTTGATTGAAATGTACCTGAAAAATGACTCTTCTTGCTAGATTCTTATGTTCTTTGAAGGAGAAAACAGCTAAGAAGGTACACAAAGCCCTTGGCAAAATACTGAATATAAGAAGATGAACTTTCAGACAAAATCTATTAAATTCATACCTCAGTGTATTTACTTATGTGAGGAATCATGTGGTTTATTCTCTGTGCTACATCTTGCCACTTACTTTTAAAATTTAATCAGTGGCATGCTGGTAAATCGGCTTTGCAGGAAAAGGAAAAGAGCCCTGCTATGTTGTGTTTGCCAAATTCTGTGGTAGGCATCTTCCCTGAGGTCCAGTTTCAAGCTACCAGTTCTGGGGGGCTTATGGGTGAGCTCAGTGGTTGAAGTGCCTGCTCGGGCAATCCAGACAGGCACAGGGGATGCTGGTTTGATTCCCAGACCCACCCTTAAGGCAGCCTGAGCCAGCCAAAAAAAAAAGAAAAAAAGTCCTTCTCAAGCTACCAGTGCTTTGCAAAATTCCTGAAAAACACAAAACAAAACAAAACAAAAAAAAAATTTTTTTTTTCATGAGACCCAGTATGAGCTAGTTATATCACACTCTTAGTAATTTTCAAATATACTTTTGTGTATTTTCTAATTGCATTACACATGAAGTCATTCTGACTTACTTCATTTTGAAGTTTTAGTGGGAAAAAGCCCACTATGCTGATTCCTGGCTTCTTTTTCGTCTTTATTTATCTATGCATGTATAGTTGTAAGCATGCAAAGGAAAATTTTCATCAATAATAGCACAATTTTTCTCGCTTCAGTGTCACTCAAATAATTGTCAACTTTTAGGCATGGGCATGACATAGTGTAACTAGTACACTTTCCTTCTTAGTGTTTTGTGTAAAATATAGTTATGTACATTTAAAAATACTTTAAGTGTAGAATAATGGGTATTGATGTGGGTCTAATTGCATCCAATAGATTAGTCTGCATTTTCATGTGTTAGATTCCTCTAGAGGAAGTTATCGCTGTGCTGTTATCCATATAAGGAAAACATGGACATTGCCTGAAATGCTCTTTGGTAAGCTTCTCATTCTTTTTTCTTGGTGCTTACCTCTGTCACGTCAAGATTAGTTTAGCAAGGCTGGCTTTCGCTCACTTTGTACATCCAGGCCTGGTACCAAGAGCTGACTTCCCATACCTGAGAAGTCTGTTTCTGGGAGTAGAGTCAGTGACATGATGCATTGTTGAACAATGTATATTACACCCAGCTGCTCTCAGTTTGGAGTCCAGTGGTTCTATTCCTTGGCATCTGGCATGTGGAAAAAACCCGTGCAGTAGGCAAAAGAATGCCCCCTTAGTAGTTCCCAGTTCCTAATTCTCAGAGTTGGTAATAAAAGACACAACTTTCCATGTGAAGAGGGAATCAATGTTGTAGGTGGAACTGAGGCTGCCAAGTGACCCCATGAGGAGGGGCTCCTTGACTCACCAGGCTGGCTTCCATGTAAGGACAAGAGTCCTGAAAGGAGTGAGAGGGAAGCCGAAGAGCTATTTGCTAGCTTGGCAATGGAAGGGTGCGACAATGCCAGCAGTGTGGGCAGCCTCGGAAGATGGCAAACGAAAGCATTGTTTTTAGAGCCTCCAGGAAGAGGGCAGCAGCCCCGCTGCCACTTTGCACCAGCCTGCTGAGAACCATCTTTTGATGATAAAATAATGAGTTGTGTTTTTTTAAGGTACTAGGTTGTGGCACTTTGTTACAGTTGTAACATGAAGCTACTAAAAATGTGATTAACCCAGATGGGCTAAGTAACAATTTGGATTCAATAAAAATACCCTGGGATGTGTCAAAATTTAAACTTTATGTTCTCTCTAAACAAATTTTGCTAGGAAAATTTGTACTAGGAAGCAGACTGTTGAACTATATATTCAAGAGATTGACTGATTTAAAGATTTCGGCACATTGTTTCTATACCAAATATATAACTAATTTTAAAAGAAGGCTATGCCTTTGCTAATTTATTTTATGATTCCTTTTTGTTGAAAAGTTTTCTCTCCCTCTACTAAAGAACTGCTGGAGTGAGTGTTCTGTGCATATGTCCTGATCGTATCATTTCGTGTAAATCCCCCAGGCCCTGTGCTGGCAAGACCTGGTAATCAGCATTTACTTTGGTTGGGTGTGTGTCATCAGGAAAAAGTTTTAGTTGATACCATCTTTTGTAAGTAACTTAAACGAAGGTTTGCTTTCTTATACCTTATGCTATGCACTACAGATGTGTGGCCCTTTCTCTAAATTCATGTCAAAACCCTAATAGGCAACATATTTTGAGATTTGGCTCTTTGAAGCTAAATAAGTCATGAGAGATCAGTGCCATTGTGACACAGTAAGGCCTTTACCTCTTTGTCTGTCATTTGAGGGTGTAGTAAGAAAATGGCCAGGATGAAGGAGGGTAGTGATCAAGAGCCTGATCATGCTGGCATCTTAGTCTCAGACCTCC
>PVJA010044653.1:0-16057 GCA_004027025.1 Myocastor coypus | reverse complement strand
GTGTGGAGGATCCTTACAAAACTAGAATTGGAAGTTCCGTTCAATCCAGCTATCCCCCTACTGGGAATTTTCCCAGAAGAACTGAAAACTTCATACCATAGCGATATCTGTGCACCTATGTTTCTAGCAGCCCAATTTGTAATAGCCAAATCTTGGAAACAACCAAAATGTCCATCATTTGAAGAATGGTTAAAAAAAAATGTGGTATTTCTATACAATAGAATACTACTCATTCATAAAGAATGATAAGTTTAAAGACTTCATATATAAATGGCTGTATATTGAACATATACTCATTAGTGAAATAAACCAGACCTATATGTGTAAATTCCGTATAGTCTCCCTAATATAAGAACTTTAAAGAAGAAAACAAGAACTTAAGGGCATAACACAGGTGAATGTGTTATGGATTAAACAATGAAGTGACTGGAAGCAGACAAAGCAGAAAACATCAATAGCAAAACCATACATTTATGTACACAGGATGAATCAGATATTGGTCTCAAGAACCTTCAAAAGGTTCAGCATATTGATTATAGCACAATGTAACGCTAAAATTATGTTTGGAATACATGTCACTCTTGTCTTTTTGATATGTACTGCTCCTGGTGTAAACTCAGTTACTGTTATTCTCTCAAGAGTAGTACTTGAAAATAAGAGACTGGGCCAAAAACCATAAAAAAATACTTATACAAAGAATTTTTAAATTTTATTTATGAGAATTTATTAAAAATGTAAAACATTTTAATAATTAAGAGTATTTTTCTTTTTAATGTCATTTGAATATTTTGTCAATCTCCCAGGTCTCCAGGACTATAAAAAAACACTTCAGAGATTTGTTTCTTGATGTCCAGAGTTCTACTTTTTCTTAAGTCTTTAATGTGAAGGCTTCTATTTAAGTCTTTAACTAGCTGGAATTTATTATGGCATATTGACTAAAGTAGACTCTTATTTTTAAAAATATTTTTCCAGATACTCTTAAAATATTTTTTCCAGATTCACCTTAATACCATGCATTAATTAATTCACCATTCACTAAAATGAAATAGTTTCTTTATGATAGAGTGAGTCTGAGAATAGTTTTAGATTGTTCTTTTCCATTGATCTCTTCATTGTGTAAATTTAACCCAGCACCGGGCAGCTAGTTAAAGCCAGTCATTTTTGCTCTTCTGTTTCAGAACATTCCTACCTCCTCTGGTAGGTACAGTTTTTCTTTATCCACTTAAAAGAAAGTTGTAGTATTTCTTTTGGCATTAATCTAAATTAATTTATTAGTTTAAGATGAATGAATATCTTATAATATTAAGTTTCCAAAGATAGGCATTTACTCACTCTAGTATTTGCATCTTTTAATAGTATTCTGAAGATCTCATTACAAATACCTTAAACACTTCTGTTAAATTTATTACCTTTTATGTTGTATTAAAATGATTTTCAGTGTATTTTATTCTTTGGGGTTGTCTATGTTTCTCCTTGTAATTCCATTGATAAATTTCTATAAATAAGGTAGACTGACATTTTTCTGAATTCAGAGTATTTGTGTAAGAATACAAACACTATTTGGAAGTGATTTAGGAACAAATTGTGTACATAAAAAACTTCTGGGAGGACTTGGTGACCTTGCCAGCTCCAGCAGCCTTCTTGTCCACAGCTTTGATGACAACCACAGCAACTGTCTGTCTCATGGATGGGTAGTCAGAGAAGCTCTTGACAAACATGGGTTTGCCTGGAACCATGTCAACAATGGCAGCAGCACCAGAAAGCTCAGAAGGCTAAATGAATGTTACCTCTAACACCTGCCACCCCAGTCGATCAGTGGCAGAAGACTGGTCTCAGAACTGTTTCTTTCAATTGGCCATTTAAGTTTAATAGTGAAAGACTGGTTAATGATAACAATGCATCGTAAAACCTTCTGAAGGTTGGCCCACTACAATTGTGGAACATTGGACTGTATATGCATCTGCTTCCTCTTAATTCAAAGAGAAGAATTTTCGTTTCTTTTCTTTTTTCTTAGCAGCATCAATAGGAAGGTGGGTCATGCCCACACACTGTGCTATGTAGAACTATTGTGAGGACAATATGCAATGTGTCAACTGTTAAAAAAAGAAAGGGGAAAAGAAAAAGAAAAGTAATGTTTATTGAAAGTGTTAATGTTTAATTGTTTGATCAGTCTTATATACCTATATCTATTAATCTAAACTGATCTGATGATGAAAATATGTAATATAACCATTGTTAAATTTAAATTAAAAAAAACATTCAAAAGGAAAGGAAAATGTTTTTGGACCATTTGTGTGTGTGTGTGTGTGTGTGTGGCACTTTTTAAGTTATTAGTTTTTAAAATCAATACTTTTTAATAGAAACAACTTGACCAAAAATCTGTCACAGAATTTTGAGATCTATTTAAACAAAGTTTAATGAGAAAAAAAAAAAAAACTTATTTGAATGCCTACAGTTTTTAGGTAAACATGTACATGGGAGAAGTTTTCATGTTTGTTTAACTCTAACAAAGGAGGAAAAGTTTTAAAGCCACCCAAGTTCAATGGTCTGCCATGTACGTAATTTCTTTTTTTTGTTTGTTTGGTTTTTTTTTTTGTTGTTGTTTTCTTTTGTTTTCTGTCTTTTTGAGACAAGGTCTTGCTATGCAGTTCAGGCTGGCCTTGAGCTCACTTTTGTAGCCCAGGCTGGTCTCAAACTCACATCGATCCTCCTGCCTCAGCCTCCCGAGTGCTGGGATTACAGGCGTGCGCCACCATGCCCGGAATGTACATAATTTCTAATACACAAATTATCTTGCTTTTTAAGAATAGTTTCATGAACTCATTCAATTTCTCATCAAAAGTCTAATTGTACGGATACAAAATGCTCCCTGGACCCTAAGCAAAGTAAACTAAAGGAAACTAGATCAAGATGCATCATAATCAAGCTACTGAACGCCAGCACTAAAGAAAAATCTTAAAAGCAGCCATAAGAAACATATTATATACAGAGGATTACAGACATGGGCAGCATTTTACCAGAAACTATTTTTAAAAATATGAGAGTGAAATTCAACCTTTAAAGCACTGAGTTGCCTTAGAATTCTTTTTTTTTTAAATTATCTTTCAAAAAGGGTGAAATAAGTACTTTTCAGACAAAAAGCTAAGAAGCAAATGTCAGCAGATCTGCACCACAATAAATGCAAAATGACGTTCTTTGGATAGAAATAAAGCAGTAAAAGAAATTTGGGTGCTACATGGCAGAATGTAGCAAGACAGAAATGGTAAATATGAAAAGCAAGATACATTTTTCTCATTTTAACGATCTTAATAGCAATTAACTACTTAGAGAAAACAACATGTTGTGAAGTTTTCTATTGTACGTAGAAAAAAGGTGAGTGACAATAGCTCAAAGGTGGAGAAAATAGTAATATAGTTTTCTAACGTGTCCTATTATATCTAAAGTAGTGTTATATCAATTGAAGGTAAAATATGCTAGCTTAAAATTTATGCTGCAAACTCAACAACAAACACACACACACAAAAACAAGATATATAGCTAACAAATGAAAGCCAAAGATAAAACAGAGCAATAAAAATAACAGTTCACACAAAAAGGGGGCCCTATGGTTCAAACAGAAAGTAAAAATCTAGATGTAGATCTTGATTTACAATGCCAAACCAAACATTAACAATCTAAATGTCCAATTCTAAAGCAGTGCTTGTTCTACTGGATTTAAAAAGGCAACACTCAATTTTGTGCTTTTACCAAAACTCACATTACTTTAAATACAAAGATATAGATCCGTTACAAGTAAAGTGAGGGGGGGAAATGTAAGCTGGAAACAGCAATCTAAAGAAAGCTGAAGTGACTATATTAATATCAGATGGAGGAGACTTTAAAATGAGAAATGTTAGCAGGGAAGAGAGGGGAACATTTCATAGTAATAAAGGACCTAATTCAACAAAAGAACAAAACAATGCTAAAAGGGCACAGACTGGATAACACAGCTCCAAAAATGCATGAACCTAAATTTATTATTGAAATGAAAGGACAAATAGAAAACTCCACGACTGTAAACGTTGCTCTCAATGCTTCCCTCTCAATAACTGATAGACAAAATCAATATGGATTACCTAAGTAGCACTGTCACCCACCTTGACCTAAAAACTTTTATACACACACTCCCAACACTGGAAGAACGCATGTTTTTCACAAGTGTACATAAAATACTTGCCAAGATACTGCACTGTAATCCACAGGACATCTCAAATATGTGGACTGAAATTTGAGCACAAGAGAATTAAATTGTAAACCAATATTAGAATATCTGAAAAAGTCCCTGACTATCTTGAAATTAAATAAGACATTCCAAAATAACGTGCAAGTCAAAAAAATAATCACGAAGTAAATTAAAAAGTATTTAATCTGAATTAAACACAATAATTCCAAACTTACAAGGCAACTAAACAATGATTATAGGGAATTTAGAGTACAAACTGTTAGTATTAGAGAAGATAAATTCAAAAATCAGTGCCATAAATACCTTTTGGGAATAGAAAGAAAATCAAATTAAAACTAAAATCAGCAGAAAAAAAGGAATAACAAAAATGAGATGAGAAATCAGTGCAATGAGGGCTGGGGAGATAGCGCAGCAGCACTAGCACCTGCCTGGCAAGTGTAAGGTCCCGAGTTCAATCTCTGGCACCAAAGAGAAAGAAACCAGTGAAATAAAGTCAACAAATAAAAAATGATGCTTTGAAAACACTGTTAACTACATTGTACTTAGTGATTATTTTTTTAAAATGAATTATTTCTCCTATTATCAAGAACATGGCAAGGGAGCTGACAAGATAGCCCAGTGCAGTAAGTGCCTGCTTAGGAAGCACAGGGACTGTGGCTGGACAACCATCACCACACGCTGCACCAGTCCCACCTCCAAGGCGAGCTGAGCTGATGACAGTCTGGACATGGTGGCATGCACCCATAATCTCATCACTGCGGGGGTGGTAAACAAGAGGATCACTAGGAGTCCAAACTGTGTGGAGTGAGACCCTGTACTAAACATATAAAATGAAAAAAAAGAAAACAACAACAAAAAAAAAGAAAGAAAGAAAAAGGAAAGGCTGTCTTCCCATCACTGCTATTCTTTAGATGAGGACTCGTAGTAACAGAAAACAAAGATGTAAAACATAGAAAAATAGAGATAAAAAGAATTAGAACTTTCACTTTCGAAGGTGATGTGATTGTTTATGTAGAAATTCCTATGGAATGTTTAAGATCCTTATTACAGTTTATCAATGAGCTTAGTAAGATCTCAAAATACAAAATTAAAATATAAAAATGAATTCAATATTTATGCAGTATCAATCATGCATAATTGGAAACTGAAATTTAAAATACTACTTAAAATATGCAATGATAATTTTTAAACAATTTTGTGAATACACTCAAAATTACTGAGAAGTCATAGACTATAATGTAGTATGTATTATGGTACCTGAATTGTATCTTAATTTCTAAAATCTATGAAATACAGATATTTAAGTACATTATACAAAAAAATCACACACTGGAAAAATTAGAAAGCACTGCTGCTTTCTAAGTAATACTCAAGTAAAGATACTCTGTATCTTCTTTATAGATTGGAAGATTCAATGTTATTAAGGTATTATTTTTCCTTGGAAATGTCATTTGTTTGTGATAGGCTATACCTGAAAATAAGTTGGAGAGGGGAGCACATAGCAATATGAAGAGTTTCTGCCAACATCTGAAAGAACGTTCAAGAAAAGGGCTGGAGTGAAATTTACACCTGAGTTCCTCATTTCAAAAAGAAAAGGTGAATGAAGACCAAAGAACCCAAGTTCTGCAGTGAGGAAGTTTTCCATGGTCAGCATGCTAATAGACAACACCAGCAGCCCAGAGACTTGGGAGGGCCTCGTTCCCAGATCTGCTAGCATAGAGATAAGACCAGAATTTGGAATTCTAGAGAAAAAAATCCTAAATTTGGTGGGAGATGACATCGGATCATTTCTATGTAAATTTCATCTTCTGGTATCCATGCAACGATGTTATTCACGGTGATAGCTTAAAGATTCCCAGTAAAAAGAAAATCAGAAGAAGGTGAAGAGGAATTGCTCTATTTCACTACTCAGTTAAACACTAATATGACCTCACCTTCGCTCTGCATCTGCTTCTGTGTGGACTGGTTGTTGTCAGCTGCAGAACATGTGAAGCACTGCATGCGTACACCTATGCGTGTGCATGTGCGTGTGTGTGTGCGTGCAAGTGTGTGTGTGTGTGTGTGTATGTGTGATTCAAAGTATGCATATGGATGTACATGCACATCTCAGAGACTAAAGAGCCCCGGAGAACATTTGCATGCTGTATGTTGTGGTTCTGTCTTAACCTCATCTGTTTTTACGCCACATGCAAATTCTTCCACTGCCTTTTCTACTCTTCCTTCTGCTGTCGCTTTCAGGATTTTCCAGGCTTCTCCTGAAGGCGCTTAAAAGCCATTTTTATAGCCTTTGTTCTGCACACATACACAATCATTTTTCAAGCTGAAGTCAGACAAAGATCAGCTCAAGTAGAATGGCTGTTACAAAACAAGCAGCGTATAAATCTAAGATCTTCTTTTCTCCTCACAATATGTGAACGATGTCTAATTTTTTAATGTGTTATAGTAAAAGACACATTACCATTAACCCCCTTCAAAATACTCCCATCCATTTTAAACATGGTGGACAGAGCCTGTCCTCTAAAACAAATGTGTTTAATTTGTATGTATTATTTATATAGAAAATTCAGGGAGACTAGAGTGGGGTGTGGGCATTGGCACGTCAAAACCATACGACCAGAGTATGGCCATGCTGAGACACACATCCTCACACATACTACAGGGAGAAATTTTCTCAGTGCCAAAAATTGGACAAGATGCATCACCAAGGCTCACGTATTTGTTGACTTGATCCCCAGGGCAGCAATTTTCAGAGTTGGGTCTAAAGAAATGATTGAATCCTAAAATCTTTGATTTTCACAGTGGATTTCCAGGATTCATGAGATCATAATTTGATAGCATTATTGGAAAGTGATGGAAACCAGAGGCAAGGTCTCAATAAAGGACTGTGTCACGAGTGGGGTCTGTATTAATCTCCCCACTTCCTCTCCGGCCTTTTCCCTTTCTGCTCCCTGGCTGCAATGCAGTAAGGAGCTTTCCTCTGCCATACGCTCTGCCATGATGTCAGTGTCTCATCGTAGGTCTAACAGCCACAGAGCCAGCTAACCACAGAGTGAAACCTCTGAAATCATAAACCAAAATAAATATTTCTACTTTTAGGTGGTTTTCTTCAGATATTTGGTCATAAGTTCAGAAAGCTGACTACCATACTTGAGGGATGCTTGGTGGCTTGATAACCGGTGGTCAACTTATAACACTTAGTTAAACTGAACCAGCATGGTTCTTAGTATGGGAGGTCCACCGGAGGATTGTTGCCAAACACACAAAAGAAAGAACTCAGGAAGAATAAGTGAAGCTTTAGGCAGCTGTAGGTTCTCCTGGAGGAGCTCGTCATGCTGGCTTTCCTGATAGGAGCACAGCTGTTCTCATCACAGGAGCTCAGGACCTGTGGTTCACTTTGAGGGCACTCTGGTCCTTACTCTCAGCATCATTTCCTGGCTCCAGAGGAGAAGATGGTGCACTGCTCAGTGTCCAGGAGAAGTTCATCATTCTGGTTTTCCTGATACAGACATGGCTGTTCTCTTCTTCAAAGAAGCTCTGAGCCTCACTGAGGAATCCTACGGTACCTCCTGGGGTGGCTCTGATTCTTAACGTAGAGATAAGAAATTAGCATCTTAAAGAAATGAAGAACAATAAACAAAGCGTAGGGTGGGTTGTAATCTGTTACTTAGGGATTCCAGAAAGCTGGGATTTAAGAAGGCAGGTAACAGCTTATCCTGACTGATGTCTCCACCCTTACTTGAGATGTTGGTGATTATCTCCCCCCTCCTCATAGTCCTTTTTTGTAAGAATTGTGTGAACCTAGCATTAAACAAATAGTGGAGGTCAACAAAAGTTATAGTCCTAAATAAAAAGGAGATGCTTCTGGAGATCTGAGCTCACTTTAAGAGAGACAGATCTTAGTGAGACCTCCGAAGCTACATTCATCAGGTATTCCTGTCATTTCTTTTACACCAGACCATAACACACAACACTTTATTTGTTCCTTCCTAGGGGAGTGACCTGGCAAGGTCCTCCATTACCCCTTTTCCCTGTTTCTGGCCATCATGTGTTAACCAGCCTCAGAGTTGGAGACTAAACCACACTAAACCTCTCTAAAACATAAGGGTTGGGTATTTTGTTCCAGTGATAGGAAAGTAATGAATATGGGTACGTGGTCCTTGGAGCAGCCTGAACTAAAGGGCTTAGGAAGTGCAGCAAATTACCTTAGAGCTGCTGTAATAAATGACCCCAAATAAGGTAGGTCAAAACAAGAGAAATATTGAGAGATTTAAATATATATTCTCTCACAGTTCTAAAGGCAAAAAGTCTGGAAATCAAGTATTGATAGGGTTGATGCGCTTGGGAGAATCTGTTCTGTGGTTCTGTTTTAACTCCCAGTGGCCGTAAGCAATGCCTGATGTTTCTTGCCCTGTGGCTCCAGTCTCTGTTTCTGTCTTCATGAGGCCTTTTCTGAGGCTGTGTCACAAATCTCCCTGTCTTTCTTGCAGATGGACAGCCAACACTGGACTTAGGGTTCTCCCTGACAGTTTTGCAGTGCTGAAGATCACACCCCAGCCTGGAACAGGCTTGGCTAGTGCTCTACCCCTGGGCCACCTCCCTAGCTCCCATTCTCCTAGCAACTTGTGGCCTCCTATCCTGACTACCCAGGAGAGACCATGCTTCCTTCCACCTGAGTCTGGGCCTTGGTAGGTGTACCTGGGCTTTGGACTGGAAAATGAAGTTTGAACATAGACTGCACTGTGTGAATCAGAAACAAATGGTGTACTCCTGGTAAGAGAAAGTTGGTGTGCTGACCCAGGTGAGGGGAAAAGCACCTGGTAATCTTGGTGTTGCATAAAGAAATACAAACCATTGGTAGAAACCGGTTAATCCTCAGAATAAATACCAATGAAATATAAAACAACATTAGCAAAGGAATTAAAAATAATCTCTTTTCTTCTGTGAATCTAGATGGATAAATCATTCATGATGAAGGATAAGGTCTCTCTCAGTGGCACAGAACCAAACAGGGACATCTGGCCAGCTGAGGAACCAGGTCCAAGGTCACGTTATAGCTTCTTTCCCTGCACACTGACAGCCCCTTCTCCTTCCACTTGTCTGTTAGAATAATCTCACTGCTCTCCTCAGTTCTGAAATAGGTGTCTTAAGGCTCCCTTCTCATGACTATTGTGTAGCTCCATTTAAAAAAAATTTCCATTTAATCCAGCACTGTCAATAGCAAGCCCTTGCAGCCATAGCTTGGCAATATGTAAGCTGGGATTCCCACAGGCAGAAGCAGCAAGAAGAAACTAAGATAATTCCAGACAGAGACCGTGTCACCAGTAGAATGGGTGTCTTGACACATAAAGATATCTTCCTTTTTTCCTAATATGTATTTTTATGCTTATTATTACATAATAATTACATATATTTATAGGGTCCAATGTGACATTTCAATACAAGTACACAATTTGTAATGATTAAATCAGAGTGATGCTTAAAAATTTCTAAAATGATCTTTCAGGAAAGACCCTAGCCCTTGGCATGAATCTGCTGTGGACACACTGTATCTCTGCATTCTCTCTTCAAAGATAGGTAGAAAGGTCTATGTGTTCAAGCTCATGTCGATATAAATATCTCCAAGCAATGGTATTATTATTCATTGGAAGACAAGTTAATTTCTAGCCATCTACGACCTACCATCCATGACACTTATCAAGCCAGGATCATCAGCAATGTAATTAAATTTGGTCAGGAAAGAAAGCACTCTAACAGTCGAGCTAGCAATGATTTCCTCTTTCAGGATTTTAATTTCCTCCCTCTGTTTCTTGTCTCTGCTGGACATTGGCTAAGGCTCACTGATTACCTCTTCTGGATAAGGACATATCCTGAGAAATGGCATCTATTTGAAAATCTTAATGATTATAAATGAATTGTAAAGTTGTCATCAGATCCCAGTACCAAAATGTTTTGTTTCTCTTACCTTGAGTGGAAAGTCTGGTAAAAAAGGAGAAAAACAACTAAGACAGAGATGATCTATTTAATCCATTCTGAAATGAAGTGAGACTCATCTTTATCTCAGTCTTTATTTTATTTTATTTATTTATTTATTTATTTATTCATTCATTTTTTGTCTTTTTGAGACAGGGTCTCGCTATGCAATTCAGGCTGGCCTTGAGCTCACTTTTGTAGCCCAGGCTGGTCTCGAACTCGCACCCAATCCTCCTGCCTCAGCCTCCCAAGTGCTAGGGTTATAAGCATGCACCACCACGCCCGGCGAGTCTTTATTTTTTTAATTATGTTTTTATTTTGATAATTTACTTTATAATGAGTCTTGCAGGGAAAGTTTATCCTCTCAGAATATTTGCAATTCTTCTACTTTTTGAGATTAATAGAATAATCATGTGGCTTTCTGGGGTGATAATTTTCAGCTGTTTGTTCTGGTTAATTTAACAAACACTTTGATCTTTTTATTGTCTATTCTCCATTCATATCTGGTTAGGGTTTTTTAAATTAATTTTAATGGGAAAGAAATAGCAATGAGACAATTTCAAAACAACCTCTTAGGACAGTTACAATAATTAATAGATTGTATATTGTTGTCTTCCTAGTAGTTATTCAGAGCACAAGAAGCAGACAAGATATCTTGTCTAAACACTATTAGTACAAATCTTTCTGCTCAGTGAACTAAGAGAAAGTCTTTAAGAGAAATGAAAATCAAGAGGAGAACATAAGAAAGATGTTTAAGGGATGACTCAGTAACAGTAGTTAGTAAGACCAACGTAAATGTCTGATGTTTTTAAGTATTCAGTACTTATTAAATAACCCCTAATAAACCAATGGCATAATAAATAAATAACCTCTAAAAGGAAAAATGATAAAATGGAAACAAAACTTTGTAAATAAGGAGGGAGAAAGGAGTTGAAGAGATGGAAGGGCAATGGAGGGGGCTAAGAAATATCATGAACAGCTACAGATTCTCCATAACAAATGTGGTCATTATACAGATGTTAATTGTAAAGATAAACTTGACTTTTAAAAACTAGCCCCTATAGAGACTTCATGCTGTAAAAGAGGATCCTACAGTGAATGTGTGACTCACTTTCAGAGTAGGACACGGTAAGGAAACGGCTATAAAACATACTTGAGGATTTATTGAGGGCATGTGGAACATCCAGGAGACAGATCTCTCTTTCAAGCCCTGATACCAAAAAAAAAAAAAAAAAAAACAAGCTGTTTTCCTTCATCTTCTTATGCAGACATTTTGAGTCTTGTAAACAATGGTTCTCCTCTCCTTGCTCTGGCTCCTGACAGGAAGGAACCATAGCTGCAGCCCACCTTTACCAACCAAATAGAACAATATAACATCAATTTTCTGTGTACCAATTTCATAGAGTTTTAATCTACATTCTAAACCTAATTTCTACTTTGTCTTCATCTTATCATCCATTTATTTGTATCCAGCTGGATTACTTATTTTAACCATCTTGAAGCCTTTGCAGAGTGAAGCGGATTATACTACATTGTTCTGTCAATCATGTGAATGTGTATGATTCCTACTGAAGTTAGGAGGTTTGAGGTTCAAGAGACCTCTGTTTCAGAAGGTAGGACAAAGATAACTAACTACATGTGAGATATATTAAAAACTTTATGACAAAACACATTTTATGCTAAACCCTCTATGATCCCTAGCATGGGCATAATTTTACCTAATAATTCAAGGATCCAAAGATCTTTAAATTGGGTTTTGTAAATGTCTTAGTTACTCTTCTCTTGTTGCTGGGACAAATATCCAACAGCCAAAATGAAGGAAAGAACGGTTTATTCAGCTTACAGTCACTGGAGGGTTCAGTCCATACTCAGCTGGTTCCAAGGCAGAGAGGTACACGGAAGAAAGCAGCAGTTCATGGTGGCAGAACAGCAACAACATAATGACAGAGGCAACTGACCAACCAGGGCAACAGAGAGAGTCTATCTCGCTGCCTGCCTGTCTTATAATACATTCAGACTCCCTGCCTCAGGATATCTGCCTCTGTCCACACCCATTATCCCCGTAGTAATCCAGCGGATCATGAGTTAGTCTCAAACTCTAGAAATCCCCTTCTCATGAGTGCATGAGGCTTTGGGACCCAACTAGACACAAACCATAACAATAAACTACAGAGTAAATGGTCTCTTGGCCAAAATATTTACCTGTTCCTCTCTAGTTCAGTCCTGTTTATCATTGTCTCTTATGAATCTGTTTACTTCCTTCTCTTATAAGATACAACTTTATCATGAACTAAAGAAATCTCCCTTGATCTTCCATAACCTCCTATCTACTGTTCAGTATTGTTATTTTCGTAGTCTAGCTTCTAGAAACACTTTGAGGTCCTTACTTGGTCCCCCTCACTCATGCACGGGAGCCTCTTTTTCATGCCCAACACTACCGGAAACTCATTTGCCAAAGATAACTAATGGGTAACCAGCACCCCTTCCCAACATGCATCATATTTAATCTTAATGTAATACATTAATCTTATGTAATACATATGTCTAGTTTACCTCCCTTACTTGTTTATTCTAAAGCATTTAACTCTGAATTATTCTTTTAGGAACACTTTCCTCTCTTGCACACTTTCCTCTCTGAGACATTGCTCTTTCTCATCTTGAACTCTTTGTATTTCTCCTTCTGTGCCTCCTTAACTTTGCTTGTTCCCTTTCCTTTATCTGGATTTAAAATGTTGGTCTTCAACGGTGATTTCTTCTGGACCTTCCTCTTCTCTATCTATGGCCTCAACTACAGTACATTTTCCAAATCCGTATCAACTGACTTAAACTCCACTCATGTCGCCATATTCCTACCAGTTATTTCCCAAATTTATTTAAAATGTCTCATTGATTATCAAAAATATGTAAAATACCTCAAATCTTAATGATTACAACAAAAAACTATAGGAGCCTCAAACTCAGCCAGTATAAAGCTGAAATCATCTTTCATATGCATCTGCTTTTCTTTCCTATGTGTCCTACTAAGGGGGAAGCACCATTTACCCAGTCACCATGTCTTGGTCCTGGACTACTTTTTCCATTAGCTAAGTAATGAAGTTACAGTGGACAAAGTGATTTCATCTTATTTTCTTCTCTGTTTTCACAGTGGTCATAGAATATTGCCTTGAAAAAAGTAAAGATAAAGCTGTCCAATTTTTGAATGATACAGATACTAGAGCAGAAAGTGAGGGAGGTCTCTCTCTTTCTCTTTCAGGAGTGTGAGGCTAATCTTTCCCAGAGCAAAGTGAATAGGACACTGACAGTTTTTCCTGTACTCAACTTGATTGATTGTATTTAGTTGAAATTCTTTCCAGAAGGGAACAGAAGGTCTTTTGTCTCAATTTTGCATGTTGAAATTTTTCATCTTTTGGTCTCTACTGGATATTATCTTAGCAATTTATCATGGAAGGCTTCCCTGAGAGATGCTGGGATATTCCTTAATCAGGTGGCCTTCCATCATCACTCCAAAACTTTCCACAGACATGGCAGATGTGAAGAGTCATTCCAGAGATAAGCTACGTGTCAATGGTAGATAGCACAGGTAGGAAGACAGCTGAGGCTGGAATGGGGCAATGACTGACTGAGCAAAGTCTGATGACAAAAATAAATAAATAAATAAATAAAAGTCTGATGACAACATCTTGCTGAGGAGGAGTGAATGCCATTGTTCTTTTATGTTATGCTGAAGCCATTTGAGGGTGAGCCTTGCCTGGAATGACTGAGATGTTGGAAGGTGAATAGCCCTATGCCTCTAAGTAGAGACAGTATTCTGACAACATAATAGGAGGTGTTTTGTTAGTGCATAGTAAAAAGGAGAAGAGATTCTGAAGAGCAATACACACACATATACCAACTCCGGCCAAAAAAGTACGAAAGAATACTTTGCTTTTTGGAACTTCTTATTACTAGATCACCAGATTAGCATTTAGCATATTGTATTCATCACTTTCCCATTGCAGGCACAATGGACATGGCACCATAACTTAAAAGACGAGAGATTGATTTGGCTTTCACTTTCGGAAGTTTCCCTTTGCAGTCTTTTGGCTCCAAGGCAGGAAGAGCATGGTGGAATGGCCCAGCACAGGAAAGCTGTCCAACCCAGCAAGCAAGAGGCACAATGAGAGGAGGAAGGAAGGATACACTCTTCCAGGTCTCAGCCTGTCAAAAAGAAGGCCACTCCTAAACCCAAGTCAGACCTTCCTCTGACTTTCCTTCATCCAGAGGTCTCACTCAGAACCTCAAAGTTGGGCTGAAGTCATGAAAATGAATTACAAAAAAATGACACACAGGCTTTAAAAATTGTCAATCTAGAATGCAATATACAGCAAAAATATTCTTCCAAGATGAAGATGAAATTTCCAGATAAACAAAATCCAGGATCACTCATCATAACCCAAAATATGTCACACAAATACACCTGAAAGGAATTTCTTCCAGATGGAAAAAGCAATATGAGACAGCATGTTGTGGGTCAAAAAAAGGAATCACAAGGGAAATCAGAAAATGTTCTAAATAAAATGATGACAAAAACACAATAAATCAAAATTGTGGCAGGTAGTTAATGTGCTTAAAAAGAAATTTATAACTCATAATATTGATATTATAAAAAAGAAAAACTTTAAAGGAATTAAGTTTATTTTAAGCTACTAATGAAAAATTACATTCAAAATACATATCAGAAAGCAAATAAAAAAGACAAAGTGGAAACGAATAAAGTAGAAAACAATGCTCTTTCTCCCTCTTCCTCTCCCTTTCCCTTGCTCTCTCTCTCTGTCTCTCTGTCTCTGTCTGTCTGTCTCTCTCTCTCTCTCTCTCCCTCTCTCTCTCTCTCTCTCTCTCTCTCTCTCCCACTCACCTCCCTCTCAGGACCTTGTGCTTGCCAGGTAGGAACTGTGCCCCTAAACTATAATCCCAGCCCCATACTAGTCTCTTTAAAAATTAAAACAAGGACAGAGCACATAGCAATTCTCAGGAATGTAGATGTCACTATAGATTCATAGGCACATTAAAAAGAAAATATTATGAAAAACATGATCTCGAATTGAACAACTTAGATGATATAGACAAATTCCTTGGAAAATGCAACTTATTAACAATTTTTAAATATTTGTAGTCCTGTATCAGTTTTAACAATATGCATTATAATAATCATTGTTAATTTTCTATCATCTTGTTTTGAAATTCTGTATTACCCACATTGTTCTTTATTCTCCTTGTTTTTTTTCTAAGCAACATCCACAGGGAGGTGGTTCATGCCCACACACTGTACTCTGTACAATGATTGTGAGGACAATGTGCAATATGTCAACTCTCAAAGAAAAGGGGAAAAGAAAAAGAAAAAAAAAGTAATGTTGATTTAGAAAGGTTAATGTTTAATTGTTTGATCTATCTTATATACCTATATGTATTAATCTAAACTGATCTGATGATGGAAATATGTAATATAACCATTGTTAAATTTAAACGATAAAAAAATTGAAACTCAAAAATAAAATAAAAATAATATCACATTGTATGGAAAGTTATTAGAATATCAATGATGGTCAGAAAATATCATTTCCAAGCTAAGTCAAAGATATTTGATACTCAGAAAGCCAGAGATGATAAGCTCAAGTACCTATGTTATAGAGTAATAGTATCACAAAACTTTTCTGCTGGAGGGTTAAGAATGTAAGTTAACAGACCAAAAATTGGAGAAAAAGAAGGGCTATAAGGATAGCCAATATTTTGGCCCTAGCCCTTCAAGGTCAATAAGGACCCAGGATATAAGAGAACCTGTGCTGTAATATCCTATAACTCAGAGGTGTCCCAAATTTTCTGGTCAAG